>CAUYRT010098197.1:0-72902 GCA_963574885.1 Lepilemur ruficaudatus
AAAGGTGGCTGGGCGCGGTGGCTCACGCCTGTAATCCTAGCACTCTGGGAGGCCGAGGCGGGTGGATAGCTCAAGGTCAGGAGTTCGAGACCAGCCTGAGCAAGAGCGAGACCCCATCTCTACTAAAATAGAAAGAAATTAATTGGACAACTAAAAATATATATGTAAAAAACTAGCCGGGCATGGTGGCGCATGCCTGTAGTCCCAGCTACTCGGGAGGCTGAGGCAGGAGGATCATTTGAGCCCAGGAGTTTGAGGTTGCTGTGAGCTAGGCTGATGCCACGGCACTCTACAGCCCGGGCAACAGAGTGAGACTCTGTCTCAAAAAAAAAAAAAAAAAAAAAAATAAGCCCCAAAAGGATACAGATGAAGTTGAAGACATGGATTTCAGGTTACTTACAAATCAATCAGGTTAAGTTAAAGCATGAGGTTACTACACTTTAACCTCCATGGCATAAAAAATTCTGGTCCAATCTCACAGGTCCCAGGTTTGTAATAAAATATAATCTTGATAAGAAAGAAATTACATCACAGTCATTTAATGCTATAATGAGAAGCTGGTCATTTGCTTCTCAGTTTACAACCTGAGCCCCACCTCAGTTTCTCAGACTTGCCCTGTGGACTCTTGCCCCTTAAGATCTGTGGGTGCTGTTCCCTTCATTGTGGGGCTTTCTTCCTCCTCCACCCATATCTCCCACACTTTTATATAGAGAACTTTAACTTGTTATCCTTCAGATCACACCATTGATTAAATTTGACTTTTTTTATATCTATTCCTTAGTAGACTATCAGTTCTCTCATAGCTAGAACCATGTCCAATTTATTTTACCTCTAGAATTTAGCAGATTGTTAAGGGCTCAGTATTGGAGGAACAAATTAATTATGAATAAATAATTTAATTATCTAGAAAATGCTCTTCCAGAAAATGATTAGAGAACAGCGTAGCAATCAATAGGTAGTGGTAGTAACTTGAGTAAATTTGAGGGTAGTGATAAGCAGGGATTGCCTGGGCAACTGTAATGAAAATGATAAAGCAATTTAGGATGATTATGTTGGCATTAATTAAAACAAGACTGAAAAGGTAAAATAATCCTGATGAATAGAGAATACCGAATGCCAAGCTAAGAAGTTTGAATATGGTTTCATAGGGGATAGGACCAATTGTAGTTGTTACTTTAGGCATTTATATAATGAAAGTTGTGTTGTATTTTTGCATACTTCTGTTTTTTTCTTACAAATCTCTTCTTGAGAACTAATTTCCATGTGTTTTATAATATGGGATCTTTAAAAGATGTTGCACTTTTGAAATAGTCATAAACAAGAAAGCACATTGTTGATTACTGAGGAATGAAAATATGGAGTAAAATAAAAAATGGCAAAAATATTTTTGGAACAAAAATAGAAAGAAAGTGAAAAGATTGTGCTTGTAAAAGATATAAATATTTCAAAAAAAGTTTATTTTCTTCCTATCAAATACCATTCCACAATGACACAGATATTTTGATTTTACAATGTGCTCTCAATAAATTAATTATGAATGTCCATTGCCTTTATTACTATGTCGAAGTTCACTAAACAAAAAAAAAATAAATGTTTTAATCATCCAAATTATATTTATACATGATTTCATATATATAATTCCCTGTTTACGATTATTTTATTTTGTGATTAAAAATCTTTTCTGATTGAAATGTAATATACATTGCTGATAAATTTTTAGAAAGCACATAAAATATTAGGAATGAGGAAGACAAAAAATATTATATTATCCAGATGTCATTATTGTTACCATATTTATTCTATTTTATGCAAGTTTCTGTCTTCTGTAATTTTTTTGCTTTGTTAAAATTCTAATTTATAACCTATATCTTACTTTTTGTAGAGCCTTCTCCTTTGCTTGTCATTGTATTATAAACCTTCTTCCATATGATTTTCCTAAACCTCATTTGTATTGCCTGAAAAATATTCTATTTTATGTACATTTCCCTAATTTTGGATATTTATCTTTTTTAACGTATTTTCATTAGGATGTACTTTTCTACATTTCAGGTTATTTCCTTAATAATTCTTAGGCTTGGGAAATAAATTTCATTCTTTTTATGACATGATTTTCCAATTCTTGATTTATTTTTGTTTTGTCAGACTGAATATTCTATATTATTTTTTTTTCTTTTGAAAAGAGCGCATGAATGCAGTGTTTTCTGAGCTCTTAATGAGGAACAAGGAAGCAAGTTAAGCGTGTAGGCTTCTGAGGCAGATAGAGCTAGGTCTGAATCCCGGCCCTCACACTTTCTAATTGTGTGACTTTGGCAAGTTACTGATCCTCATTGAATTGCAGTTTGAAGACGATAATTTTTAGTATTTGAAGTTTTTATTAAGATTAGGTTAAAAAAAGTATTTAAAGTTCTGTCATTGTGCCAGTGTCACTAATACCTTATCAAAGGCTAGCAATTATTGTTTATGCTATTATTATCATCAGAATTTTTTGTTGTCATAATGAAAGTTAACATGGGTTAAAATTTTTGTGCAGGATTACAAAAAAAAAAAAAACAAGAAAAACATCAAAACAGCATATACATTATCAACAACCAAAACATCCACTACCTCTGAAATATGTCGGTACCGGGATACTCTTCCTATGTCTGCCATAGCCAGAGGACTTTTTTTAAAGGAACTATGCTTAATTCCCAGAATTCAACATACCACCAGCTGCTCCTTCCTAACCCTACTTCCTGAGCAGTGAACTCTGATGATTGCAAAGCCAGCTAGAAAGATGCTACTGCGATTACTGGAGAGTAGCAATGGGAATCACACTGTGATTACTTTACAAAAGCACCACATACAAAATGCTGGAGGAGCCAAGGCCAAGTTGTAGTTGGTTACAAAAATTATATTTCTGAATCAGGGGATAGACACTGGAGAAGAAAAAAAGCAGATGATTTTATAACTTTGAGAGGTGGCTAGGTACAATATGCCTGCATGGATTGTATTTTTCAAGTTTTATCCACCAGGATTTTAATTAGTAGAAAATTATCTTGAATTCTAGTGATAGCTTGAGTGAAAGTTTGGGCTTTTATTGTTGTAACTTTGTCTTTTTTTTCTTTATTATAACTGAGGACAAGCTTTTGGGTTTTGTTTTAACTTTAGAAAATTCTCTAAGGATTTTATTTAAGAATTATATGTGTGCTTTAATAAAGAGATATCCAGCCAATCCAAAAGAGCCTTGTTTAAAAAATTCACACCCAAGGGAAAGCATATAATTTAGCATCATTTTTGCTAATTGCATGGCAAAGAGTTTGCCCAATAAAATCCAGCTATTATGTAGTTCTACATGTGTGAACATAAATATTCTTTTAGATTTCTTTTTTATCTTCTGAGTTTATGAATTATATTGTAGAGTCAACTCCAAATGGATAATGGGATATTTCTTAAAAATGAATAGTAATTTAGATGCTGGTTCATTGGGCAAACATCCCATCCTAAGTTATATCTGCAGGTTTTTATGGGTGTTGAGTCAAAGTTTTAACATAAGCATCATTTTTATTTCTAATTTATAATAAAAGTCATGTGTAATTATAATATAAAATTGTAAGTGCTTCATAGGTGAAATTTTCAGTGTAATGCTAGGATAGGGCATCATCCGAGCAAGAATAGTAAAACTTGGTGTTATGAAGCCCAGTGTCTGGACATGTCCTGATGAGTCTATCATGTGCCATCTGCTCCAATAATTCTTGCCACCAGCAGCCGTATTTTGCCAGTGGGTATTTGTGGAATCCTACCTATAGTTTGACACTTTCCTTTCTGGATTTTTCTACCTGGCTATGGACAACACTATAATTTGAAACATACTAGCAAACTCCAAATTCTATATTTTAATAGGACGTTTAAAAACTGTAGGAAAATTAGGATCCAATTAGGTCTGCATTGCCTAGATTGTTTCCATCTACATCCTTTTCACCTTTTGTGATAAGAATCGAGAAAAGTGAACCATGCTATTCCCAGTAGCTCTTCTTAAATGTGGTGACCCATCTGTTGCCATATGCTAGGCATCTGTTTTTATCACCCTCATTTGTGGTCCTTCAAAGCTAGAAGTAATAACTTAACATTGAATTTATGCTAATTTGTATTTCAAGAGAACAGCTATTTGCAAATTAATCTGGCAGCAGTAATTTTCAGATACAAGGAATATAAGAGGATAAGAATAGAAATTAGAAATTTATTTCTGAATCAGTGTATGACTTTTGGGTAATTATAACACCTCCATGGTTGTATTTCTTTATCAGCAAAATGTGAGGAGTGACCCTGGCTTGTAAAATATTTGTTGAATATACATCAAAGTGAATATTATATCAAATATAGTAGCTTAGAATCACTCATGAATGCTTGTGGAACTCTGCCTGTTTAACTTAAGTTATAGAATAGTTTCTTTCTTGAAAAAGATGGTTATTTTCTATCTAATCCTAAACTGTCATCAGAAAGCATGGAAGGAATATTAAGGGCTAATAACGCACTAATCAGACCATAATAAAAATATTTCCCAATTTTTTTTAGTATTGTGGAATTATCAGTGAATTGGAGTCAGAAGAACAAGATGTTAGTCCCATTTCTAGGCCTAAGTGGTGATACAGTTTTGGGCAAGTCATCAGTCTTGTGTCTTCCTAAGATTCATAGAATGTAGTAGTCTGATTCTGTCATTTATATGGTTTCATTTAGTGCTAAGAATCTGCAATTTTCTGTCTTTTGGGTATATTTTCATTGTTGCATGGAAATAATCACTTACATATTTATCAACCCAGTTTTTCAATGTATATATTTAATTCTGCAGAGCAAGAGATGTAATATCAGTGACATCAGATATTTAGATTGAAATAGCATTGTCTTTTAAAATGAAAAGTAAAATTACTTAAGTAATGTGTATTGGGCAGGTTTTCTACGCTGAAACTAACATAATATAAATATCATTTTTGAGCGAGAGAACAACCACATTTTTACTGGAAGCAAATTCAGTCAGCTTAATTGACCTGCTTAATTGCATTAAATTTCAACATCCTCAACTATGATAAGCATTTAAAAAATTTATGCCATTTATATTTTATTACATGTATTTAAAGGGTACAGCATGATATTTTGATATACATGGTTACTGCAGTCAAATTAACATATCCATTATCTCATATAGTTACCATTTTAAATTTATTTGTGATAAGAGCATCTAAAATCTACTCTTTTAGCAAAAAATAATTCCAATATATAATGCAATATTATTAACTACAGGCCTCATGCTGTACATTAGATCTCTAGGCTTATTCATCCTACATAACTGCAACTTTGTGCCCTTTGACCTACATTATGCCATTTTAAAAGCAAAGGGGATAACTAAATTTTATTGAGCACTGTTGAGCCAGGCTGTATGCCACATGCTTACATTATCTTATGCAGTTCTCCCAACCATATTGTCAAGTATGTATCATATACCACTTCATAAATTAGAAAATTGGTATAGGAAAGTGTTAAGTAACATGTTTAACTGGCAAAACATCCTAGAGCTAATCAGTGGAATAGTGGCATTTTAATCCCAGTGATTTGAGATCCAAACTATGTTTTTTTCAAAGGGTACTAAATTGCCTGGAATACCATTTTACTACACTGTCTACATTTGGGACTTCATAAGGGTTTAGCAAAAGAAAAAAAAATGTCCAAACACACTGAATTAAAAAGAATATAAAATCTGTTACTCCTTAGTTGAATTTAGATTTAGAGAAACTCTTTAGGTAAATTCTTTCTACAAAGGGGTATAATCAATGCCTGCACCAGAATATGGCAAGATAATCTGAATATTTGGTATTGTCATAATTTCTACAACGGAAAAGAAATAGTATCTGTATACTAGTCTCTCTTGACAAGCTCAAACAGAAACCAAGACCTATTATTTTAATTTTGACTCTCCATAAAGTTAATTGTGATAGCTAAGGTGTAAAAGCAACTGAAAATATTTAGGACTTTTACATACTGATAAAGATCAAAATTCTTATCTTTGGTACAAAAATATTGTCTCAGTGAGTTGCATTAAGCAGAGAATATGGTCTCTTAATTATAATAATTATACTGCAATTTCACATGGCAACATTCATCTAAGAACATCTAACCACTCCACAAGCTCTTAATTAATCGAGTCTAGCTGCATCTCTCTGAGGTAGCCTACCATCAGGATATTATTTTAAATGTGGCTAAGTATATAAAAGATGGCTAAAGCTGTTAAGAAACTTGTTCATGATGAAGTGAATTAGGAATTACTGAAAGTATATTTTAGAATTTTGCACCTCTGTTCCTTATAATGGAGCACCAGGCCACACATACGTGTATATATATATGTATTTTTTTTTCCTTAAAGGGAAATGTGATTCTCAAATAACCTATTACTTAAATAAGTGTTTATAAGATCAATTTCATTAAACTGCTATAAGGCTTCAATTTAAAAGAAGTTCCATGCTTTAGGAACATTTTTAAATGGATAAATGTATTAATTTAAAATATGAAGTGTGTTTAGGAATTACAATTGGGAACTATGAGTTTGATTGCATTTAAAAGTCATGTGACAAATTCCTTTTGAGTACATTTAAAAAAAAAAAAAGGCATAAACACAGACTTCAGAAAAACTTAAGAATGTCCCAAAAAGGGAGAACCAGTCAAAACCCAAGAGGAGGGCTGGGTGCAGTGGTGGCTCATGCCTGTAATCCTAGAAGTCTGGGAGGCAGAGGCGGGAGAATTCTTGAGGACAGGAGTTTGAGGTTGCAGTGAGCTATGATGACACCACTGCACTCTGGGCGGAAAGATAGAACTGAGACCCTCAAAAAAAAAAAAAAATCCAAGAGGAAGAACATATTTATCATGAGAATTTTAGGAACAGTCAGACTGGGTTTATAGAGAGGAAATGGCAGATCAGAATAAGAATTTGGAGTCAAGCCCTCTGGGCCTTTGTGTGTCATATACTTGAAAAGCACTTCATTGCCTCTAATTGAGAAATGGAAAACAATGATGATTCACATATATAAATTAACTCTTTTTGAATTCCCAGACCAATTCCTCCTAAGAGTGAAGCAGTCTGGATTCAGGAAAATGAAATAGTAGTTTATTTACAGCTTAGCAAAATGAGCACTGGAAGAGTTAGCATCCATTTCAGAAAGAGATTTACATGATAAAATTGGCCTGGTGTCAGTCTAAGCTATAATCGTTGCCTGACTTCTCTACACGGGCGTACTATTTTTACTTTAACAGCCTTTGTTGTCCTCATTCATACATTTTTGCCCACTCCAAAGAATGGGTCCTAAGATTTTCGGAGGGCAGCTCAAAGTCAGTAACCCACAGCATAGCAGTGAGGTAAAGCCCTGATTACATGCTTCTGTTTAAGATAATATGGTGAACTTTTCTATGGAATGAACGGTCACAGTGTTTCTCAGGGCCATCCTTGTTCTACTCGTCCAGACCCTCCAACTTACCTTTCTGCTTTCACTTCCCACCACATTCTCAATCCCCAGCCCCTCTGCTTGGTTTGCTATTTTATGAGCACAAAATGACCTTTTCTATCTCCAGGACTTTGCTAATCTCCCTTACTCCAGACTCAAGTGATAATGTCCTTCTTGGCATGGACTACCCATACCCATCTCATTGACATATTTCTTTTTTTCCCAACAAAAATGAATCTTTACTTACTCTCTACTGAACTACCATGTATTATATGCACCTGTTCTAACTCCTTCATCCAGGTGTGCATTCAGCATGAGTTTATTGTTCTTCCATATACCATGTTAGAAACTAGGATCATTGGGTAGGATAGAACCACTGCACGCTTAGCACCTCTTTGTCACTTGTCTTTGTATTTGGTTGTCATCAATGTGTTTGTTTTTCTTGCATCTTGAAAAATTTCCTATCTTGAAAAATCCTTGTTCTTGTATAAATTCTTTTTACCAATACAGCCGTCTTCCCAAATCAAACTCTGAGATCATTCCAACAGTGTCCTTTTGGGGACATGCACTTCTAACATGCCATATCAGAGAATAAAGGCATTTTAGAGGTGGGAGTGATTTTAAAGGTGATATCCAATATTTTTATCTCACACACAGGAAAATGGAGGTGTGGAAGAATTAGATGACTTGTTATGTCACAGGTTAAGTTACTGATGGAACAAAATCTAAAACGAAAGTTTTAGGTTTCCTTGTTATTCCCATTAAACCATACCATCCATGGGTAGTTGAGTCACAGGGAATCATACGTGTAAATAAAAAACAAAACACATATTATCTCTGTTTTAAATTTCTATGTATGTTATTTCTGCTGGACACAGATTAGGGTAGATATAAACTTGATAAATGAATCACATTTAAAGGAGAGCAAATTCTTACATGTCCAGGTAACATTGTCTACATTAATTAGAGTGAAATTCTAAGAGAATACTAAATTGGAAAAAAAGAATATAATATTTTAGGCAACATTATTTTGCCTAAACACGATAAATAAATCAAACACAATAATTTTTCAAAGCAGTAGTTTGCAAAAAAACAGTTTAATTTCTTAAAGACAAGAGATAGAAGCATATAAATTTAGTCATTGATATCCTTTGACGCCAGAGATATCATTAAACTATTTGTGGAAAATAAAATGTAAACAGCTAACTAAGATTATTAATACTGAAGCATCACAATACCCAATAATTGGTATATGCTGAATCACAGACAATCAGAACATAAACCCATTAGAAACAAAGAAAAAATCTTGTCCTTCCTCATAGGATTCATCATGATTCACACTGAAAAAAGCTTATTTACTCATATTTTAAATTATGTATTTTAAGTATTAAATTCAGTGTATAAACATCTTATAAAATAAGGATGACATTTTTCTGATAAATGAACAAAATATGTGGGTAAATAGTGGCTAAAAAGGAGTTGAAGGCCTAGGGAAAGATACTTAATGGAAACTTTTGTCACAGTAAAGTTGTATCTGTAAGTTCCTTTGTATTATCTGCATTGTCTATACTATACTGGGGCCATTTGCATTTGTGTCAGTTCCAATAAGATTTCAATCTGTGGCTCTGTTATTACATTTTATAAAAGCATATCTTTTTAAAAAAATAAAAACATGACTCATAAAAATATAAAACAAGCATATGCTAAAGATTTATTTAACTCCATGAGGGAAACCGTCAGAATGGAAAAGGTGATTAAAGGAAGAAATAGAGAAACAGAGGTCAAATAGTCCATTAAGGTAAGGTATACTGAACTAAATTCCACCAGGAAGTATCTTTTTGTTTTATTACATGTGAGTCTGGGACCCCGGAAATTCACTACCTAAATCCAGCCCACTTGTTTTTGTAAATAATTTTTTTTTATTATTATTTCCGAGTGTTACGAGGTACAAAGGCTTTGGTTACATAAATTGCCTTTGCACCACCCTAGTCAGAGTCAGAGCTATAAACATGCCCATCCCCTAGACAGCACACCACATATATTAGGTGTCCATTTACCCATCTCCTCCTTCCTCCCTCCTCCCACCTGCCCGACACTGTATGAATGTTACTTCCCATATGTGCACCTCAGTGTTGATTGATTAGTACCAATTTAATGGTGAGTACATGTGGTGTTTGTTTTTCCATTCTTGTGATACTTCACTTAAAAGAATGGTCTCCAGCTCCATCCAGGTTGATACAAGAGCTATGAGTTCACCATGTTTTATGGCTGAGTACTCCATGGTATACGTATACCACATTTTATTAATACACTCATGGATTGATAGGCACTTGGGTTGTTAATACATCTTTGCAATTGTGAATTGTGCTGCTATAAATATTTGAGTGCAGATTTTTTTTTATAGAATGTCTTTTTTTTCCTTTGGGTAAATACCCAGTAGTTGGATTGCTGTATCAAACCGTAATTCTACTTTTAGTTTTTTGAGGCATCTTCATACTATTCCCCATAGAGGTTGTACTAGTTTGCAGTCCCACCAGCAGTGTATGAGTATTCTCTCTCTGCATCCATACCAGTATTTGTTGTTTGGGGACTTTTTGATAAAAGCCATTCTCATTGGAGTTAAGTGATATCTCATTGTGGTTTTGATTTGCATTTCCCTGATGATTACAGATATTGAACACTTTTTCATATGTTTATTGGCCATTAATCTGTCTTCTTTTGAAAGTTTCTGTTCATGTCCTTTGCTCACTTTTTAATGGGTTTGATTTTTTCTTGGTGATTTTCCTGAGTTCTATATAGATTCTAGTTATCAGCCCTTTATTGGATGTATAGCATGCAAATATTTTCTCCCATTCTGAAAGTTGTCTATTTGCTTTAATGATAGTTTCCTTGGCTGTGCAGAAGCTTTTTAATATAATCAAGTTCCATTTATTTATTTTTGCTGTGATTGTTTTGGGGGACTTCTTCACAAATGCATTGCCTAGACCGATGTCTATAAGAACTTTTCCAACAATTTCTCCTAGAATTTTTATGGTTTCATGCCTTAAATTTAAGTCTGTTATCCATTGTGAGTGATTTTTGTGAGAGGTGAGAGATGTGGATCCTATTTCAGTCTTCTAAATGTGGCTATCCAATTTTTCCAGCACCATTTATTGAATAGGGATTTTTTTACCCAGTGTATGTTTTTGTCTGCTTTGTCAAAAGTCAGATGGCTATGTGAGGATGGTTTTATATCTGGGTGCTTGGTCCTATTCCATTGGTCTATGTCTCTGTTCTAGTGCCAGTATCATGCTATTTTGGTTACTATAGCTTCTAGTATATCTTGAAGTCTTGTAAATTGATGCTTCCCAATTTATTCTTTTTGCTTAAGGTTACTTTGGCTATATGGAGTCTTCTCTGGTTCCATACCAAGCATAGAATTATTTTTTTCTAGATCTGCAAAAATTGATGTTGGTATTTCAAAAGGGATTGCATTGAATCTGTACATAACTTTGGGTAATATAGACATTTTGACAATGTTGATTCTGCTGATTCATGAGCATGGTGTGGTTTTCCATCTGTTTATGTCCTCTGCTATTTCCTTCCTCGGTGTTTTGTAGTTCTTCTTGTAGAGGTCTTTCACCTCCTTAGTTAAATATATCACAACCAAGAGGGCTTCATCTCAGAGATGCAGGGATGGTTCAACATATGCAAATCTATAAATGTGATTCACCCCATAAATAGAAGTAAAAACAAAGATCATATGATCCTCTCAAGAGACACAGAAAAAGCATTCAACAAAATTCAGCACCCTTTTATGATAAGTATGCTTAACAAAATAGGCATAAACGGGACTAACCTCAAAATCATAAAAGCCATATACAACAAACTCACAGCCAACATCATCCTGAATGGGGAAAAATTGAAAGCATTTACACTTAGAACTGGAACCAGACAAGGTTGCCCTTTGTTACCTCTTCTATTCACCATAGTGCTGGAAGTCTTAGCCAGAGCAATCAGACAAGAGAAGGAAATCAAGGACATCCAAATGGGGGCAGAGAGGCCAAACTATCACTCTTTGCTGACAATATGAATTTATATCTAGAAAACCCCAGAGATTCTGCCAAGAGACTACTAGAATTGATAAATAAATTCAGCAACATCTCAGTTTACAAAATCAATGTACACAAATCAGTAGCATTCATATACACCAACAACAGTAAGCTGAGAACTAAATCAAAGACTCAATACCTTTCACCATAACAACAAAGAAAATAAAATACCTAGGAGTATATGTTTTTGCAAATACTTTTATTCGAACACAAGCATGCCCTTTCATTTACTATGAACACCCATATAAGCCATAATTTTTAATCAAACTTAGTTATCTTTTGGAGAGAAACTGGAATATATACAAGCATTTTAGCAGACCAGCAAATCTTACACAACTGTAAGATCTCTATAGCCCCAAATATCCCTTTCATACCTTTGTAGATGATAACATTAATATGTTCTTTAAAATGACCTCAAAAAGCAAAGCCACTTTATTACCTCTTAAAATAAAAAGCAAAAATATTTCTAACCATTGGTGACCAGTGTTTCAATATTCTATCTTCCTTACAAATTATATAAATATTCATAGATTTTTATTTATTAATTTGTTTTAATACTAGTCCAGGACCTAAAATGAAAAAATATCTTACAAATTCTGTTTAAACTGACATAATATAGAACATAAGTAGAGTTGAATTATTATTACTATTATTATCATCACTTAGAGTTGGAGTCATGTTCTGTTGCCCAGGCTAGAGTGCAGTGTTGTGATCATAGCTCATGAATTAAAAAGCCCATATTAATAATTCAGTAGAGTTGAGTACCTAATTGCATATTTTATCAATCTTAAATGTTAGATGGAAGAAACATTACCTTATCTCATCAGTAAACAATAAAAGAAATTTTTAGAAGTTAAGATTAACTGATCTCTTCATTAGAAAATAAATCTAAATTATAAAAATTAAGTTTAATTATAGGTTTATTTTTCATAATGACAAAAGCAAGGAAAAGACATTTAGCTATTTCTAAGCTAAAATTATCAAACCATTCACTTTGATTCTTATGTAATAATGCTTTTGAGCTAGCATTTTTTGGTGAGAATTTTTTCTTCAAAAAGCCAGAATATTCAGTGTATTAGAGCTCAGTTTCTTTTAGTTTCTCAGAATTTGGGGAACATTACGTTTTTATAAGTGTTTAATAACCTCTAAAATTAGAAAAAGTCTATTTTTACTTAAAAGACATAACTTAATCTATTGGTACAATTAGAAGTAATAAAACATTTCCTATTTTTGTCAATGAGAGGTAAAAGATTTTTCTCAATTAAATACACATCCTCCTGCAGGATTAGAAATTCAGTTCTACAACCTCAGGCACAGGGCACTAGAAAGCATAGAATGCACAATCTCAAAGGGTAATTCTCCTATTCAGTGGAAATGGATTATTTTTGTCATGGATTTAAGCAGGCAAGTAGACACGCAAACAATACAGATCAACTAAGGATATTTTCTGTCACCACTCAACAAATAATAAATTCCCATCTTCCTAATAGAGGTCACCAAGTGATCAATCACATAATGAAACCAGATTGCTAATTATTTCTACCCAAATGGAGAATAATTTATAGATTATGTGACCTTTACTGACCTAGTTGTTCAGTACCAATTAGCCCCCGGAATTGGCTGTTTTACACACATGTTTTACACCTGGGATTCTCTTAACCACATAATTGAGACCATGGTCCATTATCCAGTTATGAAAATGGACATGACAAACAGTTAAACAAAACATGGAACTTCCTGGCCCAGATCTAAAACAACAACAAAACAAACAAACCAGAAACACACACACAGAACCAGAAGAGCAAAGTTCTATTGCTGTTTGTGATTCATTCCAGGATCTTCTTAGGCAACTCTATTTAACTAGAACTAGCAAGTGAGCACACTGTGCATCTTTAGGGCAAACTACGTATCTGCCAAAGTATACTTTTTTAACAGTTGAAAATGTGACTCTCATACAGACATAAAGGAAGTGTGTCAAAGATTTAATGAAAGAATCAACAAGATGTACAACTGGTTCAAAAGAGAATCAGAGAAACAAGTTATATGTTTCCTCAAGAAAAGTCATATGAAGTGAGTTTTCTAATTTAGAGACAAAACAATCAGATGTCCATTAAGACAATAAAACTGTAACCTTTGAGATTATTATTATTATTTTGCTGGAAAGAAGTTATTTGCATTTCTTCAAGACATAAATCTACAAGTTAATTTATAACTTCATAAGTCTGGTCCAATTCAGTAGTAAACAGCAGGTCAGAGAAAAATATATTCCCATAGATAATTAAATAATACGTTCTTGGGCCTCTTAGGCTATGCTCCAGTATATCGTTGAAGAGATATTCAAACTTTGCTTTATTTCAAAACATTGGATAATTTTTTTTTGTCTTTATTGAAGTGTAATTTACATATCATGTCTTTACTCCATTTTAAGTGTACAATTAAATGGTTATTAGTAAATTTACCAAGTTGTACAGCTATTTCCTTGAGAATATCTATAGACTTCTAAAAAAATAACACAAATTGTTTGAAAAATTTATCCAGAGAATTTATCCTCTAAAACAGGATAAATTTTTCAAACAATTTGTGTTATTTTTTTAGAAGTCTATAGATATTCTCAAAGAAATTTGGAAATTTTTGATTAAAGTAGATTGTAATAATTTACTTTGTTTTTCTGGTAGGTCTAGAGGAAAAAAAAAATAAGATGCTGAGATTTCCATTTCTAGATTGTAAAATTCTTCAGTTAGGGTAACAGTGAATGTCATCTTTATGTTCCGCTAGCATCTAGCGAATGTCATATATATATATATATATATATACAGTCTGTCAATAAATGTTAATAGCCCTTTTTTGCTCCTCTGTAAGTCCTTTTGCATGATACCCAACCATGTCATGCTACTCTTCTGAACAACTACAGTCTTTTTAAAATGAGACAGTAAGGGACAATTGGCAATGGTAAGCTGATGTATTATTAGTAAGTTTTGGAAGAGATTGACTATTTCTCATAGCATGAGAATATAAAAGCACTTTCTAGGCAGTGCAGTTTGAGAGGAAGACGAGAAACTAAACCTCAGTATGATTCTGCCTCTGCCACTCAAAATCTACAAGAACTGGGAGAGGATGCCTTACTTCTCTGAGTCTCATTTTCCTTTACCTGCATAATGAAATTAATCTATCCATGTCTTTATATTTAAGTGGGTTTCTTGTAGAAAACCTATATATAAAACCTATATCTGAGTCTTGTTTATTTATCCACTCAGTCTGTCATTCAATTGATGTATTTGCACTATTCACATTTAAAGGGATTATTGATATAGTTGGATTGATGTCTATCATATTTTAACAGTTTTCTATTTATTACCTTTGCTCATTCATTGATTCTTACTTTCTTCTTTTGCCCTTTCTTTTCTTTCCTTTTTTTGTCTTCATTTCTCTACTTATGATTAGGCATTTTATATGATTTCATTTTCTCTTCTCTTGGCATATTAATTGTACTTCTTTTTAAAACAACTTTTTGGTGGTTACCTTAGAGTTTTTAGAATATATTTACAACTAATCTAAGTCCACTTTTAAATAATATTATACTACATCGTGGTAGTGCAAGTACTATATAATACAGTATTCCCAATTCTTTCCTCTTCCCAATTCTTTTCCTCCTTATAAAGTGGCTTCATTCATTTCACTCATACATAAGCTATAATCAGTGGATACACTGTTGTTGTTATATGTTAGATCAACTAAAAATAAGAAAAATGAAATATTTTGCTTTACCTCCATATATTCCTTCCCTAATGTTCTTTCATTCTTCATAGAGATCTGAGTTTCTGGCTTATGTCATTTCATGAGAAAATCTTTAGTCTTTATTTCTCTTTCACTTTTTAAAGTTATGATTATATATATATTATAAAGTTTACTATTTTAACCATTTTTAAGTGTACAGTTCAGTGACATTAAGTACGTTGGCATTGTTGTGCAACTATCACTACCATCCATTTCCAGAAATTTTTCTTATCTTCCCTAACTTCTTCACTTTTGAAGGATGATTTTGTTGCACACAGAATTCTAAGTTGGTGGCCTTTTTCTTTCAAGACTTTAAATATTTTACTCTATACTCGCCTTGCTTACATGGTTTCTGAAAAGAAGGCTGGTGTAATTTTTAATCCTTGTTCTTCTATAGGTAATGTGTTTTTTTCCTGGAGCTTCTTTAAAGGTTTTCTCCTTACCTTTGATTTCCTACAATTTGAATGTAATAGGGCTAGATGTGGGTTTTTTTGGTATTTGCCCTGTTAGGTATTCTCTGAGCTTTGTGGATCTGTGCCTGTCATTAATTTGGGAACATTATCAGTCATTATTGCTTCGAATGTTGCTTCTGTTCCTTTCTATCTTCTTATATTCTCATCACACATATATTACCCTTTTTGTAATTGTCCCACAAATCTTAGATATTCTATACTATCTTTTTCATTTTTTTTCTTTTTGCATTTCAATTTAGGGAGTTCCTATTGACATATTTTCAAGCTCACTGATTTCTTCCTTGGCTATGTCCCATCTAAAGCATTCTTCATTTATGTTACAGTGTTTGATTTCTTGCGTTTCCTTTTGATTCTTTCCTTGAGTTCTCACATTTCTGTTTATATTGCTCACCTCCTCTTGCCTGTGTCCACTCTTTCCATTAGAACCCTCAACATATTAATCATAGTTATTTTAAATTCCCAATCTAATAGTCCCTAAAATTTGTGCCCTATTTGAGTCTGGTTCTGATGCTTCCTTTTTCTCTTCAGGCTTTGTTTTTGCCTTTTAGAATGCCTTTTAATTCTTTGTTGAAGACTGGATATGTTGTAAAAAGGACTGAGATAGATAAGCCTTTAGCATGAAGTTTTATGTTTATGTGACTAGGAGTTAGATTCTGTTTACAGTTTGCTGTGGCTATAGGTGTCAGAGACTAAAGTTTTCTCTAGTCTCCTGGTTTTTGTCTACTCTATTGTCATTGGGTTTTCATAGACATGCTCTTTAAAGAGGGTCAGAGACTTGAAGTTCTTTTAGCTGTAATTCCCTATTATTACGGAGTAGCCTTATTGATATTGTGGTAAGATGTGGGGTAAGGGGAAGTGATCTATAGTCCATGACAATGTCTCAGTCTTTTAGTGAGTCTGAGTTACGTACCTTTTTTGCTCAGGTTGGTTAGGCTTTGGTAAAACCCTAGTCTGTTAGGCTCTGGTAAAAAAAAAAGAGCAAGACTTGTTAAGGAGAACAGAGAGGTCTGGGTACATTTCAGAGCTTCCCTCCCCCCGCCATGAGTACAGGGGATATTGAGAATCTGGTAGGGCTCTTAGAGATAAAACTCATGAAAATGCAGTGGTGCCCCTGAGACTGGGCCCTTTGGATTTTTTAACTCACAAGCTAATCCTCACTGAACCTCCAGCAATTCATCCATTACAGTTAAAGTGTTCCTACAGAAAGCTGGGTCTTCTGCTTCTGGGCTTCTGTTGCCAGTAAACTTTGATTCTCTGTATCCACCTGTCTGTCTCCTAGGACTACAATTTTCTGAGTGACCTCAATTTTCTGATGAATCTAAGAATAGTTGTTGATTTCCAGTTTGTTCAGCTTTTTTCTTGTGAATATGTGAGTAATGACTTCTAAGCTCTTTATACGTCAGAATGGAACCATACTGAGAATAATAATCAGCTTTGTCACAGATTTGTTGTGACAGTGGCGTTGCATTTATTAGGTAAGTTAATATTTAAGGCATCTAGATAAGTACAGGGCACATAAGAAGGATTTTATAAATGGTAGGTAATTTTATTAGTATTCATAAATCCATTTTTAAAATCTGAGACTGAATAAATCACTAGACAAGAAAGTCAATGTAGTATGAGTGAACGTAGGAATATGTCAGGTGTTTCTTATTGGATGCTGTTCATATCACTGCTCCCAGCTTTTGAGACTCCCCCATATAGAGGGTCCCACCAAAAGTTTACCCAAATATTTAGTCAGTGTTTAGGCATCATATGAAAGTCAAAACAAAACTGATCTTCAGGATCATAAAGTCAAGCATTCCAAATATTACCAAATTATCAACATTAGGTAAAAATGAATAATTACCATAAAATGCCAGTGCCCCAGTTATATTTCCTATGCAAAAGTACCTTTCTACAGAGGGCCCTTTCTATCAAAAATAATTTAACATATGAAAAAAAAAATCTGACTCATAGGAGGCAACTCAATAAATATAACTCCTATCCCTACCCTAATTTCCTTCCCTTTTCCCACTACTGAGGCCAAGTTAAAATACACTTCAAGTTAAATGAGAAATATTGGAAAGCAAAATTGCAATTTAATGACGTCAATATTGAAAATTCAGTACTGTCTATATAGTTAATTTCTTAGTATATTCTAAACTCTTCAAATTATATCTGAATGTTATTATCTAAGTTAACTTTTTCTTATCAATGTACACCTTACTTTTATGACCTTCAAATTATTTATAAGTGAAATCTATTGAAAGCATTGTCTGTGTCATTAATTAGCAAACACATAGCCTGTCATTTCTCCTTCAGAGTAAGAAACCACCTTTCCTTGGAGAAAAATTGTTCTGTGGGAGATGCTGATGGCCCCTTCAATGATGACCTTGACTTCCCTTGAACATTTCTTGTTTCCATTAAGAACTATTTAAGTACTTGTTGCTTTTTTCAAACTACAAAGCAATGTATCAATAGAGTAGCATTCCATAGATACAATGATCCAGCAGCCTTCACCCCCAATTTTTTTATTTCAGCATATTATGGGGGTACAAATGTGTAGGTTACATATATTGTCTTTGCCCCACCCGAGTCAGAGCTTTAAGCATGTCCATCCCCCAGATGGTGCACACTGCACCCATTAGGTGTGAATATACCCATGCCCTTCTCCCCCCTTCCACCTGCCTGACACTCGATGAATGTTACTACTGTATGTGCACATAAATGTTGATCAATTAATACCAATTTGATGGTGAGTACTTGTGGTGCTTGTTTTTCCATTCTTGTGATACTTCACTTAGTAGAATGGGCTCCAGCTCTATAGAGGATAATACAAGAGGTGCTAGCTCACCATTGTTTTTTGTGGCCAAGTAGTACTCCATGGTATACATATACCACATCTTATTAATCCAGCCATAGATTGATGGGCATTTGGGTTGTTTCCACATCTTTGCAATTGTGAATTGTGTTGCTGTAAACATTCTAGTACAGGTGTCTTTTTATAGAATGGCCACTACAGATCACAGAGGAGCACATTACCATGCCCTGGTCTTCTATTGTGAAAATACTGTTTTAAGTTCTAAATTCAAAAAACATACATGAAGAACATTTATTATAAATTAGAGGAAACACTTCTCTAGTGTGTGTTCTATGAGTATGTATAAGCTTCTCTGCTATGAATGTGGGGAGGCCATATTTTTGTTAAATTTGTTAAATCATTCTAAGTGAATCTTGACTTGGGTGATTTACAGTCTGTTGCATTAGCTAAAATTATACTTTACATATGCTTATTGAAAGCACTCAGGGAAACAATTACACTGTATTAGAATATGGAAAAGGAATTGATATCACAGGAACTGATATTGAGTATCAGTTTGACCTAGACCCTGATGGACTCATACTGAACAGCTGCATGTCTTACTTTGGTAATCGGAAAACTCAGCAGCAGAAACTATGCAGGTCTCATGAGCAAGCCTGGTGGCAGGAATTTATGTTTAAGATTCAGGGGAGTCACATGAGCCTCCTGTTTCAAATAAACCAGATGCAGCTTTCTGCTTTATCAAAACAACATCAATCAGTCAGCTGTGCTGATGACAGTGTTTTTATGAATGTAATTTAGTCTTTGGGGAAATTATTCTTCTATAAGTTTCTGGGAAAAGAGTGAACTTTTAGTTATTGTTCAATTCCACATATAAACAACATAAATGGAGGAAGACAAAGATGACAGATATAAAAATGGAATCCTCTGCTGCCCAATTAGAAACGAATTTTGTTGTAAATTTTGAACTGCCTGAGAAAGCAAAGTAAAGCTTTGGTGGAAGGGATGGCTCTGACTTGTATATGGCTACAGGCTTTTCTCCAGAAGCATTCCAAACCAAAAGCAGTGAGGGGAGATCCTGTGCAACGTCTTCTCAGACTGCAAAGAGACATTTCTTATGGATTCTCTGAGAAAACAGTTATAATAGAGGAGAGCTTTATAAATACAGATATTAATAAGGCGATTTAAAGGATAGGTAGGCAGACAATCTGTGATCATCAGAGTGAGGATGTGATGAATTTGGAGAGGGAGCAAATATGGACATGGAGGTTATGCAAAGGCAACATGCAAAAAACTGGAATAAACCACTGGGAAAAACACAATTCTAAGCAGCTTTACAACAGTTTTTCAGTTGATACAGATGCTTTAAAATTATATATATATGCATATATATAAACTGTGTGTGTGTGTGTATATATATATAGATATATATATATATATTTGGAAATTAATATGGCTACAAAAGAGGCCTTGCCAGAATTAATCTTTCTTCCGTCAACTACAAATCTGAGAAAAATGCTGATTGGTTTCTCCTAATTAGAAATCAGGGTTAGACCATCACATTCAAAGGCAAGTCTAATCTTTCTTTTTTTCTTCAGGTCTGTGATTATGGGCTTGCAAAGAAGTCTTTCTTCCTTCTAATTGATATTACAGCTTGCAGAAAACTTGGGGTTTCTATCATGAATACTGTGGATTTTACAGCAGGAATGCGTAACTACAACATGGCCTGCTTTTTTCTGTTTAGTCAATGTTCATAAATAAAAGGATAAAAATAGTAGGGAGGACTTTATGAGAGATATGAGTACATGGTGCCATCTAAGCCTCCAGTATGATGAGAAATAGTGAAAAATATCCCTATTTGGAAGATACATTCAGCAGCTCATGTGCACATTTCAGTTAATATATACATATATGAAAGATGATATGCATGTTTGTCTGGAGCAGAACACGAATATAATTTTTAATCCCACTGGCAAGAGCAAAAATTATTATTACCACACAGTTTCTGAAAAAGTAGTTAAAATTCACATGGAGCTCAATCTTCTGACCTTAGCCACGAGACTTTACCAGTGACATCTTTCGCTGGAGCTAAGGAGCAGCAAAATTGATCATTCCATCTCCTCTGTAGCCTGCATGATTTTCTCATAGCAGAAACAATTCGGTAATCAAATGGCCACAGGACAGACAAATAATCAGAGAAAATGTCCTAATAGAGGGAAATCCTGAGATTATCTGATTTGTAGAATCTTCTTATCAAACAAATAACATCTAAAATGAAACCTCAATATGAAAAGCAGAAAGAGGTGTTAGGTGGGTTCCTCAGTTGAATTTAATCTTCACAATTGGGCAGAATTAATCTTTATTCATAGGACCGCTTTACTATCTCCACTGAGTCCTGTGGTTCACTGGGGCTCAGAATAAAACCATTAAGAAGGACCAGAGTTGAGGTAGGGAAGTGAGGAAGAAAAGAGGAAAGAGCATCCCCATCTCTTTGGATCAATGAGTCCCAACCTCATTTTTTTTTTTCTTTTGTGTTTCGGTACGTGTCCTGTTTGTCTGTTTTGTTCGTTCGATTTATTTCAAGGAGTGTTTACAGAACACCTGTGCTGTGCTAGCACCAGTTATCACCTCTGAACAAACAGAACGATGTTTGGAGTGTGACTCACACCTTGAAGTCCACTTCCTTTTTGAGATACTATCTCATACTCTGCAGAATTAAGCTAGGAATAACCTTACACCAGTTCTGCAGGGTTTAAATTCTGTGAATGAATGGAAACTGAGATTATGTGCTGGGAATGCTTCAATACTGAAATTTTCTTTCCTGAAGCTCCTTTTGTTTTTCTTCTCAAGTCACATCACTGACCCACAGCAAAACCCCAGATTCCTGACAGATGGTGCAATCTGAAGCAAAGGTGGTAAACCAGGCATTGGATGGGTAGTAACTGAGTACTGACTATGTGCCAAGCACTCTTCTAAGTCATGGCACAAAGTAGTGGACAGGACAGACGAAGTCCCCTGCACTCTGTGGCACTTCCATGTTCATGGGGGAGACAGAAAATAATAAGTAAACACATAATAAGCAGGATGACTTCAACTTGTCATTAATATTATGAAGGAAATAATAGACATGGGAATGTAATATAAAACAGCATGAGGATTGGATACCTTGATTGTTGAAGTATCCAAAAAGATGACATTTAAACTCAGACCTTGAGGAAGAGTCCCGACTCTCAATATCCTTAAAGTTGCAGGAACTGATAAGACCCCAACTGAAGGAACCATTTGGTTTTGTGCTGCCAGGGCAAGGCTGCTCTGTTCTTAATTGATGGCTGGACTTCATAAAGACTGAAATGAGTAACAGTGAGGAAAGGCGGGGCGGCTATTGGAGACAGAAGCCACATTGTGATTTAGCTCCTTGGTAGATTGCTTATACTTTCAAGGGTCATCAGTAGCACAACTGCACCTTAGTGTTTGGAGAAAGCGGTTGCACCAGCTGGGCCGGCCAGGGCTCCCTGCGCCAGGAGCTCCTGGTAATGGACCTGCTGCCGTGTGAACCGGCACGCCCGGCGCTCCCACAGTGGGAAGCTGTTTACTCTCTCACCGGAGGACACAGGGTTAGACACAGTGAAATCTATAATCATTATCAGCCAGATCAACGCGTTCTAACCGACTTACTTTCGTCATTTTTTTCCCCCAGCAGTGGTTCAATGGCCTGTGAACATTTGTCCTTCAGAAGATTTTCTTATTTAAATAAATCATTTCATGGTCAAAGGAAGCTTTTCTTACTTCATCATCATCAACTGCCCTTTTAGTCTTAGTGTTCAATAAAATTGAAAAATTTGTATCTGACTGTGTAAGTCAGACAAAAATTGCTGACAAATGATTCATTCTGTTTTAACCCTTGAGTGACACAGTTGCTGGGAACAGGTATTATTTACTGCCTTTAAGAGCTGAACTTTCACAGTTCTTAAAATGATGACCATTTCTAAAAATCATTCAGTGCCTAGGAAAGACTTTAAGATTGTTGAAGAAATGTTAGATATGGCTTCTTTCTTTAAGGAGTTTACAGCTTAGTTGAAGAAAAGACTAAACGACAGTATTCAGCAGCAATATGCAAAGAGCAAAGTTAAGCCATATTGTGAAGGACAAACTAGAAGGACTGTAGAGGCCAAGTAGGCCAGCAGAGGATGCTGGAGCCAGCAAGTAGTGCTTGATGCAAGAAGTAGGACTCGAAGATTAGGGAGGATTTGGAAAGGAAGAGAGTGAAGTATTTCAAATGAGGAGAATGATGGGAGCACGCCCGGAGCTGGGCTTTGGCTGGAGCATTTTCACGGGACAGGGTGGAGATGTGAGTACTTGCAGCTGTGCTTCATTCATGGGGCGCTGGTAGGAAATGGTCAGATTGCTATTGCGTCACACCTTTTAAGGGGCACTGCAAGTTTTATCAGCTACAGATGCCTGGTGTAGAATTTTGTAAGAGTTTGACTCATATTGATTTTCTGGGCTGCTCCGTGGACCTAGGTGAATAGCTGGTGATTTTGTAAATATTTGTTGTATTATTTGTAACTTGACTGGTGTCTTGATGGCTCACAGGCTGTGTGGGTGAATTTGAACATAAAGACTGCCAGAAATCTGCCATTCCCAACACGAAGTCATTACAAGATTATTGACAAATGACCACAAACAAAGAAGCACCTCAAGACTTACTAAGTCCACCTCCTTCTGATCACGGACACCTCAGAGAGACACAATTTTCACCATTACCCTCTAGGCAATTTATTTTTGGTCTTTTCTCAGAGAAGATGAGCAAGTTACTCAAATCACTTTAATAGTCCAGCAAAATTAAGGGTTTTAAAATTGTACTTTATGCCTTTTCTGTTTACATATAAATTTTTTAAATTCATAATCTTGCATCTATTGGAATCATTAGTGGAAATTTCATCCCTTCTAATGTTTGTTCATCATGTTCACTCAGTCCAAAATTCCCCTTCAGTTATGGATTAACTATTTACCAGGAGATATTTTTGCAATATGAATGCATACTATTGAAAACAATGGGCTCCTTTCTCCTTTATGGCTTGAGTCATTCAAGAATGAGTGTCTTTGAAATTTTTAGAAACTGACATAAATCTGAATTAGCCTGTATCTTAAAGAAAGAATTAGCATGGCCCAGCCTTTTGGTTAATACTCCAACTGGAGGAAGAAAAATCCATTTTCAAAACATGAAGAATATGATTAGGACCTCTAGTGGCCAAACATGTCCCTACCTCCCAGTCCAGGCTCTGGAATCTTTATAGGATCCACATCTCCTTCAATTTCAACAAGAACAGGGGCAATCATGGGAGTTCTTATAGCACCTGCCCCCAAACCACGACACCCTTGATGTTAGCAAATGTTACCTTTAAACTGTGGGACCTACAAAGAGACTGTGCTTTGTGACTGTGGAGACAGATATCTCTGAAGTAGCTTAGAACTTTCAGAAGAACAAGAAACCTAGAAGGCACTTTGGGGAGTTCTAGGACCTTCCCAGAGTCTCATATCCCAGTTTGATTGGGGTGCCCCTGACATGTCTGAAGCAAATACTCAGATCTACATAAATATTTGTACACTTCATCTTGTAAATTGGATCAGCCTAGTGTATTAGTGCCCTTTTCGATTTAGGAAATATTAGAGCAATTTGGTTCTTCTTAAAAGCAAAAGGATTTTTCAGTACTATGTCAATATTGTCATAAAGAGTAGCGTGCAGGCCTTTCCTGTACTCTTAAGTTTTTTTTTGTATTTATCTTTCTTCATCTGTAAAATGAGGATAAATATAATAATAACTAGAGTACAATGTTATTAGATTTTGCTAATGAATGTTGAGCTTTTATAATGATGCCTGGCACATTATCACTCAATAAATAGATGCTTCTATGACACTGATGATGACTCCTTAATTTCTACACGTTCCTCTTCTCCCCACCTCTCAGGATCCACACACATATTGCCATGTAAATATGGATAAATTAATTATCTAGCCAGAAAGAAATAAATTTCTTAGCAGAGGATCTGCTGTTCAATATGCTACATTTGGGCAACTTGGTTAGTTAGGGTCAGGGATGAAATGGGGATTTTGTTGTCCCTTTTGGAGCCTGACGCATCTGGCAGGAAGTGGGTTCTTCAGTTCTGATTCCAAATCAAATCATCAGTCAGCAATTTTCAAAAAGATCCTGAGATCAAGCATGCTTATGTTTTATTCTGTGAATTTAAAATTCTGGACAGCAGCAGACAGAATCCACATGAATTTGGAGTCTTTGAAGAATAAAGAGTAACAAACGTCTTTCTTCTCTTCCTTTTCTCCATAGGTTAACCTCAGAGCCACCGATGTCAGGCTCATGCGCCAGTTGCTCGTTATCAATGAGAGCATCGAGTCCATCAAGTGGATGATTGAAGAGAAAGCCACCATCACCAGCAGAGGCAGCAGCCTCAGTGGCAGCCTGTGCAGCTTGTTGGAGAGTCAGAGCACCTCCTTACGTGGCAGCTACAACAGCCTTCACGATGGCAGTGATGGGCTGGATGGCATCTCTGTGGGAAGTTATCTGGACACTTTGGCAGACGATGTCCCAGGCCATCAGACCCCTTCAGACTTGGACCAATTCAGTGACAGCTCCATAATAGAGGACTCACAAGCACTGCACAAGCATCCCAAATTGGATTCTGAGTACTACTGCTTTGGCTAATTACCCAGTTTTTTGCATGGGACTGGTGTGCAATTAACTTGTATTTATCCTTCTTCTCCGCTGCTATATTTTTGGTGTGATTTTTTTTTTTTTAATAAGACAACCTTTTTAAAAGAAGCTTATTTTGAAATTGCTTAATGGCATTTCTGTTGCTCCTAATAATTCTCATCTGAACTGATTTATTTTCTCTGTTACATCTTTATTTTTATTTATTACAATGATTTTTCTCCCTCCTTTTACAGTGGCACAAACAGAGTAGGAGGAAAAGAATAAGCAATAATTATGTTTTCGCTTTTGTTTTCAGAGCAAGGGGTCAGGGATTATAAGAAAATCTTTGCTAAATTTTACAATAAACCAAAGTCTGATAACAGTTAATTTTGTTGCTTGTGTTCTTAAATGGCTTTAGGTTTTATCTTCCAGAAGATATTGAGATATATTAATATGACTGTTTGCATATTAGGTTGAAAGAAATGCTTGGGACAAAATTAAGCATTATTTCTAGGCCACAACATTTAGTGTATAATCAACAGTACTATCATTTGGAGGACCCGCAACAATATGCAATCTGTTCAACTCACCCTTGTTGTTGATACTGTACATTAGCATTTTGTCATCAGTGATTCTAACTCAAACTGTAGACTTATACATGTGATAATATGTATTGTTCTCCCAATTTAAAATAATACTTGAAATTAGGTATAAAGCTGATTAGAGGCAAAGAAGTTCTAAATTTAATTATATTTTGAGATTCTGTTGACATTTACCTATATGCATTTTGCAATTCTGATAGGATATATAAACACATAGATGCATACATCCAATGGGATGAATAGATAGATAGATATCCTTATCATGGGGAAGCAGAATCATTATTCATTTAAGAACTCTAATATATTCTTTTATCTTGGGATGGATAAATAATCTCTTAGTTTTCTGAGATGACACTTGGAAATATTATAATTCATGTGGAAAGTGAACATTAGCTTTGATGTGATATTATTAATCCCCTGCATTTCTATTATCTTGATAATTTCTAGAGAGGGAATATAATTACGATTTCAAGCTGTTCTTTGTAATGTTATATGTTTCTGCACTAAACACTTTATGAATCAAAAAGTCTTCCTATTTATAACTGAGACATGTCTATACTCAAGAAATGTTTTCTCCCAATTTCCTTTGTTATTATATACTTATTACACACTTGTCAATTTATTATGTTTCCAAGACATATATTATTATTAACTTTCTAATTAAAATCTATCAGGACCTATGCTTTGCACTGATCTTTTCCCATAAATTGCTTAATATAAGCCTCATCTCAAAAATCTCATTGAGTGGGGATTCTCACCATTCCATGTTTAAGGAAACTGAAGGACATAGAAGGCAGGTAACTGGATCAAATCTCCTAGTAAGTGTCAAAGCTAGGATTTAAACTTGGGTCTATTTTATTCCTAATAATAACACTCAATAACCTTTTTGGTACTTAATGACATTAAATAACAAGATGTGGATGAGAAAGCAAATTTAATCCTACAATAAAAAAGATATAAATGACCAGTTTTCCTCTAATCAGTGGGATCTATGTTTTTCAGTACTGTGCTCACTGAGCCCTTTCTTGAAGTTGCATGTCTAGAGTCAGTTTTATGCTTATAGGTGAATCAGGGAGTTGGCCACACACCAACTATTTCTAATATATTCCTCCCTTCCTATGTACTTTTACTTTCAACTTAGTAAAGGCTGGTTGGTTGATTATTTTGTTTGGTTTTAATCCGGAATCAAACCAAACAATTCTTAGCACATATTGTTTACCAGATTAAAATTCAAGGGTACACATTACGACCTAGCAGAGAAAACATCCTTAAAATCAAGACCGATGAATTTCAAACAGAAGGTAATGAAATATGTAACCATATGTCTATAGCATTGCAAGGAGAATATCCTCAACAGGAGGGAAGCGGGCAGGCAGCAAGAGTAGGAGACATCAAGAGCAATTCTAACTCCTTTAAAGCCCAGCACTTGCCTTAAACAAGCCATCCACATGAAAGATGATTTCTGTCCTCAGATCATAGTTGCATATTGTGAATTTAATCTGGCAAATTTCTTTTACACCCTATTTGTCCAATAAGCTTCCCCTGCTGTGTGTCTATCCCATGCCCTCTATAAATGTTCCCTCTGTGGAAAAGAAATGAAGAAAAAGCACAAGAGTATGACACAGGAGAAGTGAGTAGAATTATTTTCATTTCTACATTATATTTTAAGGAAACCGTAATGAACATTGACAGAACAGTTAAGAATTTTTTTGGCTCTATGAGTTTCAATATTTTATAAGCTTTACATTTTTTTTACAAAAGATGGGAAATGTAGATCCTATGATTTAGGTGTATGAAATCACATATGAGCCAACAATGTTTTAATCATTGATTTTACTAAGAGGAGGGGAATAGGCGGTTAAACAACACTAATTACGAACATATTCATGGGTCTCAAGTAAGTGAATGCATAGAAGTGCCTCATTTTCAACTAAAAATCCCCATAACTAATCTCTGACCTGGAACATTTGATATTTGATCTCTGTCAGCGCTAGAGGAAATGGGGTAAAAAGTTAAAGCAAAGTGTCTTTTAAACTATTCTGCCTGCACTGAGTTATGTTTTCCCAGAGAAAATGGAATTTTCCTGAATTACATTAATCTCTCTGTTTTTATGGACTTAGTCTTCTAAGGGAAGGGAAATAATTGGATGTAAGGAATTTAGACAAGTTAAAGCTAGTACATTTTTGGCATTTTGAAAGTAAATGAGCTCTAAATGACCAACCTAGAAGTCTTAACTAAACTTCAAGAAAACCCCAAAGTTTATGTTACCAGTCAGGCTCAAATTGCATGGCATAAAGTTTTAAGCATCCATCAATGTTTGGAAATGCAAAGGAGATTCTTTACTACTGAGTGGATCATAAAGGCACTTGCCAGCAGATCACTTGAGCCCAGGAGTTTGAGTGCAGCTCAAGCAACATAGCGTGACCCTGTCTCAAAATAATAAAATAAAATAAAATAGTTATTTTGAGGTCCTCATTGTGCTGCTATCTCAGCCGCAGTTCACACATTTGATCATTTTTTTTTTTTTTTTTGAGACAGAGTCTCACTCTGTTGCCCAGGCTGTAGAGTGCTGTGGCGTCAGCCTAGCTCACAGCAACCTCAAACTCCTGGGCTCAAGCAATCTTTCTGCCTCAGCTTCCCAAGTAGCTGGGACTACAGGCATGTGCCACCATGCCCAGCTAATTTTTTACATACATTTTTAGTTGTCCAATTAATTTCTTTCTATTTATAGTAGAGACAGGGTGTCGCTCTTGCTCAGGCTGGTCTTGAACTCCTGACCTTGAGCCATCCATCCACCTCAGCCTCCCAGAGTGCTAGGATTACAGGCGTGAGCCACCGCGCCCAGCTTGATCATTCTTTTTTTAAAGAATGTTTTCACCTGGCTTCTAGGACATCCCTTTTCCCTCATTCCCCACTGCCCGCTTCCTTACAGCTTCCATTGCTGGTTCATCCTCATTTTTCTCACTTCCAAATGCAAGTGTCCCTGGGCTCAATTCTCTTCTAAAATGGCTCCCCTGAGGAATTCATCCAGTTTCAGTTTTAAATGCTATCTATGTGCTTAGATTTCTAAATGTATGTTTCTATCCCCAATGTCTCCCCTGAACACCAGCCTCCCGTGTCTACCTGCCCCCATCTCCTCTCTACTTGATGTCTGATGAACATCTCAATCTGAACATCTCCAAAACTGAAATTTTGCTCATTTTGTAATCTTCCACAGTTTGTAAATGGTGCCTCCACTTATCAAATTCTCAGCCCAAATCCTTGAAGTCATCTTTAATTACTCTCTTTCCCTCACACAACCAAATCATGTGAGTTTCACCTTAGAAGTATATCCAGAATGCTACAAAGTCTCGCCACCACCACTGCTACCACTCTAATCCAATCACCATCACTTTTCCCTGGGACGATTGCGATAGCCCTGTTTTGTTTCCTTACTTCCACCCTACTTTCCGCATAGTCAGTGCTCAATACAGCAGAGTAATCTCTTAAGATACAAGTCAGAATTTTCCACCTTCTATTCCAACCGTGAAAGAGCTTTCTATATTTCTCACAGTGTAGTCCAAATCTTTAACATGGACTAAAAAATCCTGTACAATCTGTCATCCTTCTGCCTATCTGATCCCATCTTGTACCATCTCTCTCTCTGCCCTCTGAAGCATGATTTGTATGCTTGTTATTTCTTAAACATTTCAAAATCCAAGCATAATTCTTACCACAGAATCTTTGCACTTCTCAGCTCCTCTTTTTGAAATATTCTTCCCCTATATATCCATAAGCCTTGATTCCTCAACTGTTTGTGGTGTCCAATCAAGTGGCACCTTGTCTGAAAGACGTTCTCACATAACAGCCTGGCACTTTTTTCCTTATTTTTTTTATAACCCTTAGCAGCACAGCACCTAACACACATTTGTGTGTGCACTCTCTGCTTACATTAGAATGTAAGGTCTATGAGAGCAAGAACTTTGTTTAGTTCACTGCTATATCCTCCAGGACCTGGAAGAGTACCTGTCATGCAGTAGATACCAAATAAATATTTTTGATTAAAACAAATAGTAAAGATTTTCTGAATGCCTTTGAGATGCCAAGCAATGACTGTGCTAGATTTTGGTGGTGCAAAGATAAGGAAGATATGAATGCTGCCCTCAGAGCAGCATCTGTCTAGTGTGTTTCTCTGATAGAAAGAATAATGCCCCCCACCACTACTCCCAAAAATGTCCATGTCTAAAACACCGGAACCTGTGAACATGTTACCTTACATGGAAAAAGGGACTTTGAAAATGTGATTAAGGGGCCAGGTGCAGTGGCTCACGCCTGTAATCCTAGCACTCTGGGAGGCTGAGGCAGGAGGATCGCTCAAGTTCAGGAGTTTGAGACCACTCTGAGCAAGAGCAAGACCTGCCTCTATTAAAAATAGAAAGAAATTAGCGAGACAACTAAAAATGTATAGAAAAAATTAGCTGGGCTTGGTGGCATATGCCTGTAGTCCCAGCTACTGGGGAGGCTGAGGCAGTAGGATCACTTGAGCCCAGGAGTTTGAGATTGTTGTGAACTAGGCTGATGCCATGGCACTCAAGCCCGGGCAACAAAGTAAGACTCTGTCTCAAAAAAAAAAAAAAAAAAAAAAAAAAAAAGTTTCAAAGTGAAATTGTCAGAGATATTAACTGTCAAACTTAGCACATAGGGAAATTGGCCATTTCATACTTAATGACCTAATAACGTATATAGTAGACATTTACTAAATGCCTACTATGATCATTCCCTTTGCCGGGTACATTAACATATCACACTATGAAACAGAGGAAAACACTAGTGTCCCACTTGTATTACAAGAAAGGATAAGATAAAAACTACCACAAGGGTCTGGTAGGAAGACCAGGAACATGAGTCCTTTTGTTTTCTTTTATTACGAAATGAATTAAATATTAATGGAAACAAGAGATTTTGAAGAAAATGTCGAAAAACTAAAACGTCAAGGATGCTTTAAAAAAACTAAAAGGGAAAACATTCTCATGGTATAAGTTTGAAAGATACCCATTACTGGGCATCTACCCAAAGGAACAAAAGACATTCTACAAAAAAGACATCTGCACTAGCATGTTTATAGCAGCACAATTCACAATCGCAAAGATGTGGAAACAACCCATGTGCCCTTCAATACATGAGTGGATTAATAAAATGTGGTATATTTATACCATGGAGTTCTACTCAGCCACAAAAAACAATGGGGATCCAGCAACTCCTGTATTATCCTGGATAGAGCTGGAGCCCATTCTAGTAAGTGAAGTATCACTAGAATGGGAAAACAAGCACCACATGTACTCACCAGCAAATTGGTATTAACTGACTCAACTGACCAATACTTATGTGCACATATAATAGTAACATTTATTGGGTGTCAGGCAGGTAGGAGGGGAGAGGAGGGGATGGGTATATTCACACCTAATGGGTGTGGTGTGCACCATCTGAGGGATGGACATGCTTGAAGCTCTGACTCGGGTGGGGCAAAGGCAATGTATGTAACCCAAACATTTGTACCCCCATAATATGCTGAAATAAAAAAAAGATAAAGAGATAAACAATATCTTAATATTTAATATTTTGAGGGAAAAAACTTGAAATTAAAAATAAAAACAAAAGACTCCAAAGAGATAAACAATGAAAAGAAAGATTTCCTCCTTTCCAGGATCCCCTCCACAAAGTTACTACTGCTAACCATTTATTTATCTTTCCACAATTTTTCAATGTGTTGCCAAGTATAAATGTGGATTTAAATTCGTTTGCCTTTATACACAACTGGAGCATATTTTCTGTAAACAGCATCATTTTCAGCTCCTTAACAACACATTGTAGAGCTCACTCTATATCTGCAACTAAATATCTACTTTATTCTTTTTTTATGGCCACGTAATATTGCATTATTTGAAGGTGCCATAACTTATTTAACCATTCCCTTATTTATGTACATTTAGGTTGTTTCCTGTCCTTCTCTACTTCATACAGCACCACAGTAAGAATCCTTGTACACACATCTTTATGTGAAATATCTCTGTAGCATAAATCTCTACAAGCAAAATTTCTGCCAAAGGTTTGATACATTTAAAATTTTGATACACACTGGCAAAGTACTCTTAACAAAAGAATTGTCCATTTACACTAACAGTCCATCATTCTGGAATAGAATAAAACTTACTCAAGATGCTTATGTTAGCATCACTATTCGTCTTACATTGCAAAAAGTGGCAAAGTAAAAGCACGGGGGGGGTAGGAGGATTGGGTAGACTGTAACACAAAAAATAATAATAATAATTTAAGAGCATATGGAGTATAAACCAAAGGAAGATGGAGAAACAGACGGGGGCGAGGGGAAGGAACACTTCCGGCCTCCACAAACAAATGGCAATGGACTGAGCGGGATCGGGGAGGATACGTCTGCAGGCTAGCAGAAACTGGTTGTCTCCAAAGTCCAACAAGGAGCTTCCGGTTGGAAGCAAAAAGCAATGGGGAGCCACCATGGCTTCCGGGTCTGAAATACATGATGATTCTCACGCTATGTAAGAAAAGTTTTTCCAATCATCACATTAAGCACAGATGTTCCAGGAAGAGAGTGAAGATGGCCATTTAAATTATCCCTGCAATAATCCAGAGTGAGGGGACGAGGATTCGAGTAATCTCGGAAAATCCTGTGTTATCTGGGTCAGAGTAATGTCTTACCCCTTTTCGCTTCATGCTTTGGAAACTCGTATCATCAATCAAGGGAAAATAGAAAGCGTCCTGGCATGTAAGGCTGGTGGAGAGGAGGGTGGGACCACCTCCACGGGGAGAATGCCTGGAGGCCACATGAGACTGCCCTGGTCCCAGAGAGCACCTCAGCTGGAGGAATGCAGTGTGCTACTGATCTCCTCTGAATTTTTATTTGTAGATAAGTACATTTAAAATATCCTTTCCAAAAAGAAAGCAATGTAACTATTGACATATCCACATATGTTAATGGCACACTCGCCCCCCTGCCATCTCAGGAAAGCCCCAACAGAAACAGGAGGTGACTGTGACAGGTACTATGCACAGTTCTTCCTAACAAGAACCCCGCAAGATAGCTCCTATTACTACCTTGTTCTACTACTTTTTGTTACACTTAGACAGGTAGTTTATGATCACTATGCTAGAGTATCGCAAAGTGAAAGACATACCGTCATTTCCACAAAAACTGTATTTTAACAACTGGAAGCTTCAAGCGCTGTTATTATATATAAGAGATTTAATATAATTTTAATTTTTAAGGTATTATCCTTCACTTTCATATATTCTAAATTCTCTTTTAAAAATTATAATCTTAAGTGTGTTATTAGTCGCACACTTCCAAAACATTCAATTCAAAGATCATGAATAAACAAGAAATACTAAAATGAAAAATTCCCTTCCACAATCTTGAACGGAAAGCCATTCTCCCTACCACTCGTTATCATCAAATAGTTACTAAAAAGCCACGTGCTGATGGGAGGCAAGATGAAGAGGCCGAGTAGCCCACCGAATTCTGTTCTTGAAGACTCTCTACTCACTGTTTCTTTCTGCCTGCCCCTTAAGAACTAGGGTCCCTCAGGTTTTTACCCAGAGACTCCAGTGACTCCTGCCTGGAAGTAATTCCAAGTCTCTACTTGAAGTCCCACATCTCGTAAGTGCATCCTCAGTGTCTGTACCTGTAGGGAGAGGGCTTTGCACTCATCATGTCAAGAAAAGGCTCTCCTAACCATCCCAGGAACGTGCTCTTTCTTTCCCCTCGACTCCCCTCCTCACCAAAGGCCTCACCACCCAAATGGGACTTCTCAGAGTCTCCCTACACCTTATCATCTCTTCCAAATCCAGACACGTCTGACGCATCACCAAACCCAAATCACCGTCTGGTGCACCTGCTTCGTCCTTGAGCTGAAGGCCAGCACCTGCACCGGCGCTTTCCACAGCAGCCTCGTGCCTGCTGGGCCGCCCCTGCCCATTTCTTGGACTACGCCTCCTCACTACCTACAGGACGAAGTCCAGAGTGTGCCGCTGGGCACACAGCCCTTCAAACACCCTCCAGCCACCACACCAGCTTCGCCTCTGGCTGGCCCCGGCCCGCTGCAAGTGCTCAGCTTCAGCCTCTCAGCTGCTTGTGGGGCCACTGGCCACTGCCCCTCCAGGCCGCTGTGCCTGCAGCTCTCTCACCCCATTGCCAGTGGATGTTCTTCTTCCTTCTGTGTCTGCAAAGCAACTGGTTGTCCTCAAGATCCTGCTGGAAATTAACCCCACCACCCTCCAAAATAACTACCTCAGAGCAACTTCAAACAGACTCCTCTTAAAGAACTTACAATGCTATATTTTAACTATTTGTTGTGTATCTCCCAAACTGGACTCTTAATTTCACTAAAGGAGGGATGCTGTCCTCTTGAATTCCCAGTGCCTAGCACTGATAGGTACTGAATAAAAGCCAGTAAATGACGGACAAAACAGCTTCTAAGAGCTTACATTTAGAATTAGACATCACAACACAAAAATAAAGTATAAGGACAAACATAAAACTGAACAAAACTTGGGCACATGTCCAAGAATATTTATCATGTTAACGCTACAACACCCGGTAGCAATGTGCTACAAAACACATTTTGCTGTTTGTTACTGGCAGTCTTGAAGCAAAAGGATGGATGCAAAATAATACAATAAAACTATACTAGAAATTAAGACTGTGGAGAGCACAAATGATGCCATCAAAAAGGAGGAAAATCAACACATTCTATGCCTCCCAATGAACAGATCAGCAATGAAGTATTCTGCCAAAAAAAAAGATAATGAGCTCGATAAAGTCGACAGATCAAACTGCCAATTTATAGGCACTAAAATGGATGAAGGAACATGTTAAACTATAGTGAATCAGTTAGTAAATCCCAGGTTGTGGGAATCTCTACTAGACAAGAAGACCCAGTGTCTTCAACAAATAAATGGCAACAGAAAAAAAGAATAAGAAAGAGGGAGGGAGGGGGAGCGAGAGAGAGAGAGAGAGAGAGAGAGAGAGAGAGAGAGAGAGAGAGAGAGAGAGAGAGAAAGAGATGGAGGAAAATTCATGATATGAAGGGATTAAAAGATATCAACCAAGTCTAAGATTAAACTTAATTTGGATCCTGATTCAAACTATCCCACAAAAACATGTTTTCATTTATGATACTATTAGAAATTTGAACACTGGAAAATTGATATGAATAAATTATATTTTAAATGTGGTAATTCTATTACTCTTTTAAAACATCCTTTATCTTTTAGAGCTATATTGTGAAATATTTACTGATTAAATGATAAAATGTCTGGGATTTACTTCAAAGTAATACCAAGGTTGTGGGTGAGGAAGAGGAAGATATAAAGCAAGACCAGCCACATAACTGTTGAAAGCAGAATGACGTGTGTATAGGGTTCATTATACTACTAACCGCTTCTGTTTATGTTTGAACATTTCCAGCTAAATGAAATTAAATGAAGTTAATGGTATAAAAGACTACTCCAGGAATCCAGAAGTGGGACTGAGGCCTACTCCGGCTTTTATCTGAAAAACTACATGAAAACTACAATAACTTCCTAATGGTCTTCAACAGCCCACCTCTGCAAAAACACATTAAACAAAGATCTTTCAATTTTCCAGTTTCTTAACACCCCTCCATTTTTATCTTTAACATATTTGCTACATTATTTAATCCCAACGCTTAGCTGCCTTAACCAACAAAATTTCCTCCATAATCTTAATCAAATTAACCTTAACAATTTCATTTTCCCCCTAGCTCCCAAAAGTAAAACCTGCTCTTCTTGTTGACTCAGAGATCCTTGGTATCATCACTGATCTCAGCTCAAGGTGCCCTCCTAGCCTAAATCTGACATTCTAACCCTTGCCTCAGGCCAACCTCTTACAGGTCAAGTTTCCTATTTCCCCAACTCCAAGAAGATGTTTGTAGCCACAGATGTCTTCTGAAGACCTTGACCTTTTGAGTCACACTACCCAGATTCAAACTCCAACTTCACTACTCACCAGCCGCGTGACCCTGAACAGCTCAGTTTCCCACCCTAAGCAGAGGCACTGGGCAGAGCCAGCCATGCAGGTGTGTATATGTATACCCTACTGGCGCCCGACTGTCCTAGGCTCATGGTGCTCAGAGAATGGGCTGAACAGGTTTTGTCTGTATTCACAGTGAGTACTGCTCATCATCTGTTTGGAAGAATGGTAACTCACTTTAATTCTTGCTGGTCCACATCTATACCTTCCCCTGCTCTAAAGATCTTTTGGTCTAAATAAAAATCACATGCTCAAAGCATAAATGGTGGTTTTATACTGCTATTAATTCCACAGGTCAATTCAAAGCCCTATTCCTTCTACTATAATGTATATATTGAGCACAAAGGCTAGTCAGCATTATTTATTTTCTATCAATTTAAAGGAATTATTATTATCGGATTTTTAAAAAGCCATTCTAGAAAAAAGACAGGCTTGCACAAAGCACTTCATGATACTTTCTCACTTACGAGTCTTTACTGACAACAGACTCTTCATTATGAATGGTACCATCCCCAAGAATGCTTGCCAGGGCAGGGGACTTACCTGTGAAACAGGGCCCTGCAGTCCCCACACCTGCAGTAAAGATGAGCATTGCCAACCGGGGAGCAAAGAGCAGGGTAACACCGTGGGCAGCATCCCCCCTGAGCCAGACAGGTCAGAGGCCTAGAGGATGTTACCTTGGCATTCAAGACCTAAGAAAAGCTTTGTAATTTGTTTTCTTTCAGTTTCCTTAAGAACTTCTCCCTAAACTAACAGTGAGCCCAGGGTGAGAAGGGAAGCCACATGGTTACCTAAAATCACATTTCCTAAAATACCAAAGAGAAACATGAAGATACTCAAGACTAAAGACCAAAGTAATTAAGATTTCTAATAATGAATTTATTTTAATAAAGTCACAAAGATAAATGAGCCACAGTAAATGTTCAGGTCTCTGTGCTTTTAACAGGGAAAAAGCAGTGTATGTAACAATAATAACTTTTTAAGTCTATACAGGATCCAAGAAGCTCAGCTTTAGAACTTATTACCTAAAGAATTCCTTTCTTCATCCATAAAACCAAGATATAGTAGTCTCCCCTTATTCATGGTTTAGCTTTCCATGGTTTCAGTTACCGGTGGTCAACTGCAGTTTGGAAATATTAAAAGAAAAATTCCAGAAATAATGTTAAACTGCCCACCCAGAACGCGAATCATCCTTTGTCCAGTATCCACGCTGTAGTTGCTACCTGCCCATCAGTCACTTACTAGTCAGGTTGGGGATCACATTAACTGTCACTGAATGGCAGTGCTTGTGTTCAAGTCACCCCTATTTTACTTCATAAGGGCCCCAAAGCACAAGAGCAGTGACACTGGTAATTTGGACATGCCAAAAAGAAGTTGTAAAGTGCTTCCTCTAAATGAAAGTACTTAACTCAATAAGCAAAGAAAAAAACCATATGCTTATTTAGCTAAGGTAAGATCTATGGTAAAACGAATCTTCTACCTGTGAGCTTGGGAATAAGGAAAAAGGAATGTGTGCACAGGATGTGAAGGGTTTGGTACTACATCCAGTTTCAAGCCTCCATCGGGTGTCTTGGACCACATCCCCAGCTGGTGGGGGGGACTTCCGCGTAGCACCTCCTAAGATACAGGAACCCACATCCTAAAGTTGTGGTAATGATTATGATACCCTACCCTTTAAGCAATTACCATTGTGCCTGGCAAAATTTCAGTGTTCCCTAAATGTCAACTACTATTATTTGTATTATTTAAAAACACAGAGTAAGAATCAAATGATGCAGACGACAGCAGCAGCTAACAACTCTACAGCACTTACTATTGCCAAGCACTCCTCTAAGTGCTTCACTCACATGATAAACTCTCTTAATTTTCACACTGACCCAATAAAATAAGTACTGTTCTACTGATGAAGAAACTGTGACACAGAGGTTGAGTAACTTGCCAAAGTCACTTAATTGGCAAGTGATGGAACTGGGATAAGCACCAAGATATTCTTTCTCCAAAGTCTGCATTTAACAGTGTTCACACCCACCAGGTAATGACTAATTTCTGGACCTTACCCTACAGCTGATAAATCCCAGCCTGAGGCTGGGGTCCAGGAATATGAAATGGTAACAAACTCCCCAGATTTCATTGTAAATTTTGAACATTGTTGATTAAACATTAAATTATTGATTAAACATAACATTATCATTAAATTATGATAATTAAGAGAGTCCTACAACATGGAGTTTTAGGTATTATACATAACTAGTTTTAGGTATTATATAACTAGTATCTATAGGACAAAATTTTGGTGTATCATTAACAAGGGCCAATTTATCAGGCCTTTATGGTTGTAAAGTAGGTAGGCACTGTCTGCCCACCCCTTACCTATCTACTTAGGCCAGGGACGGCCTTATTTGTCTTGCTGTGGCTGGAGCACAGCTTAAGAAGATCAGCAGCACCTCTGAAATGAAGTGATGCCAACACTGGCATCTTGTACTATGAGGGCTGATTCTTACTGCAAAACCCCAAGCCCCTTCCTCCCTGGACCAACAAGTAGACCACTCTAGACCCAAGAGCCACAGACCTGGAGGGCCGCAGCAGAGCCGTCACAAACTATGCAAGCAGCCATCAACTCTTCCTACCCACTGTGGGACTGTCACATTCAGGGCCTGAATTCTCAACCTGGAGTAAAAGGGCTTTAAAAATGTCTCTGAAACTATAGGAATTCTGTGTGATGCTTCTATTTTTTCTGGGAAAAGGATCCATAGCTTTCATCACATTCTCAAAGACTCTAGAAAGGTTAAAGGGTAAGAAATTAACAGAGATAATCAACAATGGGGTTCAGCAAAGTGAGCACATCATAATTTCAGAGATTTTAAAATCAGATTAGCTAAAATAACGGCATTCAACATTATAATCTTTTGCTAAATAATAGGAATAAAAGTAAAATTACTGAAGGATTTCCAAAAATAATAACTAAAGAATTTCGAAATACACTGTTAGTGTCTGAAGTAAAAATGTAGCAAAAGCTCGAGTGACCTAAGCACCTGTAGCATAAGGAGTTCTCTGTACAGGACACCTTGCATTCTCACTCATACACTTCACCTGGAGGATAACACGAGGGACGCAAGCGGCATGGCAAAGCCCTGCTGAAACCGAGCTCTCGGGCCCACATGCTGGATGGCCAGGTTCCGACTTTGTTTTTGCCGAAGAGTGAAGTAAAGTGCCAGAAAGATACTGCCTCAAGCTTGCCTTGCTAACTTGTCCCCACTAAAACTGTGCAGGGAGTCACTCTTAAAAGTTGTCTGATTTCTCTGTGAAATGCTTATGGAGGAAAAGCTAAAAGAACCAAAGGGAAAAAAGAAAAGCAAGCTATAGAAAAAAAACGTAAGAAATATAGCAAGAGACACTAAAAGGTAGCCAGCTGTAGAAGATTTTGTTGTCTTGCATTGTACCAACACTGCTTTAAACACGCAAGACGCAAAAAGGATTGCGCTGAATTTTTTTTTACTATGACTATGTATTACTTTTATAACTTAAGATGTTAAAATGGATCATCTGATCTATGAAATTCTCTTTCCCTACTCTAGTTATAATTTTAAGAGTACAGACTACGAGAAAAATAATACGCTAAAATGAACTCAGCATCCAATTACTATCATCTTTACTAGTCTTCTATGGAATTAGGCCATAGACATCCCTTCTCTAAGAAATAGGAGAAAAAGCAGATTTTCTGAATCTTTCAGTTTTGAGGAAAAAACTATATATATATATACAGATACACACATATAGATATTCATCCTGAAGTTAATCAATCCCCTCCTGCTCTTCTACAAGGGGAAGCCAATGTGAAAACTGCTGCTCTGAAGAAAGGATGATACTCCAAATATTTGGCAGCTAGTAAAACAGTAGGGACACCCCCTGCTATGCAGGACATTAACAGGTTGCTTATGGAATCCTTGGGGTCCTAGAGAGAACAGGAATGGCTTCTGTAAGCCTTCTGAGTGCACAAGGGCAGGGCATTTAGCAAACACTCTTGAGGACAAAGACAGTGCACACAGTAGGTCTCCAAGGAGGGTCCCTGAGTTGGCAGTAGCAACATCCACATCACTTGGGAACTTACTAGAAATGAAAATCATTGGGACATATCCCAAACTACAGAACCAGAGACTCTGGGGGCAGGGGTCACCAATCTGTGGTTTTAAACGCCTTCCAAATGATTCTAATGTAAGGAAAGTTTGAAAAACACTGGACTAATGAATGGAAAGGCCCTTCCTTACCAACAGCCTTCAGGCTTGAATATCTGGAGCAAAATGCATTTCTACTGTAAACAGTAATAAAGGAGACAGTGAACCCTTTTAGATTAAAATAAAGTTAGAATAAACCCCAAACCCCACCACATTCAGGCATTACTTGTTGTGTGACCTCCTAGGGTTATCCGTAATAAATGAGATAATAAGTATGAGCTGTGCTAGGGGAAAAGACTAGAAAATGCTGGTTAGTATTTCTGAATACCAGTGACTCTCGAACTTTGATATGCATTCAAATTCCTATAGAGATAAATATAGATTCCCAGATGCTCTCAAAGAGAACAGTTTTGGGGAAAGAAACTTTACTTGAGTGAAACCCCCCAGGTAATTCTGATGCAGATACCTCCCCTTTTGTTCTCTTAGAAAAACACAGCTGTGCAGTTATCCAAGGGCCCTTCCTTTTTTCTTTTTATTTATTTTATTTTTTATTGCAGCATATTATGGGGGTACAAATGTTAAGTTTACGTACATTGCCCTTGTCCCCCTCCCCTCCTCCAGTCAGAGCCTCAAGCCTGACCATCCCCCAGGCGGTGCACATCGCACTCATTATGTTTGTATATACCCATCCCCTCCTCCCCCCTCCCGTCTGCCCCACACTCGATAAATATTGTTCCTATGTGTCCACTTAGGTGTCGATCAGTGAAACCAATTGGTACATGTGGTGCCTGTCTATTCATCCTTGGGATACTTCACTGAGTACCTATTGTATTTTCCTGGATGGAGCTGAAACCCATTCTATTAAGTGAAGTATGCCAAGAATGGATAGACAGGAGATATGCTTTTGAAGCTTTATCTCTAATTATGGAAACAATTGGCAAACCAATTTCAACATCAGCAAGAAGTTTAGTGGAGCCACCAGGTGCAGTACAGAGGCCTCTTTCCATCACCAGTGAAGATCTTTTATAGAATATACTTACAAAATTTACATGTAAAGCTGTCTCTAATGGGGAAGAAAGAGGGTCTCAGTTGAGTAAGATTAAACACAGACCACATTTAAGAAGACTCCAAAAGGATGAATTCTGGACTTATCTCTCCATCTTGGTATCTCCCTAGGAAGATTACTGGAGTAATATTGTAATCTCTAGTTCTCTACTGAAAAAGTCAACCCTGGGGTTTTATTCCTTTGGTCAGTCAGGAACTAATCAGCCTTACCAAGAAATATGTTAGAGTAGCACAACGCAAATTCTGATATGTATGCAAATCACTTGGGAATCTTGTTAAAATGTAGATTTTGTTTGCAGATCTGTGATTCTTTATTTCAAACAGAAGTTCAGCAGGTGATATTTTGGCAGGTGGTTTGGAAGCTGCTGGTCCCCATACCACATTTTGAATAGGAAATCTCTGGTATTCTGATGTCCGATATAGTAGCCACCAGCCACATGTGGCTATTTAAATTAAATAAAATTTAAATATTCAGTTCCTCAGTCTCACTAGCCCATTTCAACTGCTCAATAGCCACTCATGCCTCTTGGCTAAAGGATTGGGCAGCACAGACTTGAACATTTCCACAGACTCAGGAACACGGATTGGACAGCCTGTTCTAGAAGATGGACAGTCCAACTCTAGATTGAGTATAATGCTATAAACAGGACATTTTTTTTTCCTGGAAATTTCGAGATAATACCATTTGCCAGAAAAATGGTCTGAATATTCAGAAGGTACATAGCCAAGGGGTCTAGCATTTACTAAGCATGGTTTAATCGAAGCTACATATTTCTCTTAAGACCTTTTCCTATTTGTATACATTATATAACACCTACTGCCATCAGCACAGCTTAGCAAGACACATACATATAAGGTAGGCCTTCATTTCATTGTTGGCTTCAGTTCTTATTTTAGTACTCCCGATTACCTATTCTTCATTAAAAAATTAAAAAAACTATATAGTAGCTCCTTATCTATCTAGAACCCTTATGTGGCAATCATATATATGGTAACAAAAGTAAAAGTAAAGCATTTAAAAAGGTGGTTAAAAACCAAACAACAAAACTTACCAATCAAATCACATACATATCCATAAAACATCCTATGCATATGACAATATATAGGTCCTGGTGACAAGTGAATAACCTAGTCATTACCTTCATGGTGGGCTTAGGTAGCTTTAACTTTACACACAATTAGCTCTTGTTTTATTAGAGCCTATTAATTTCAATATTGTGGAGGGCAGAGTATACAAATGTCCCAAGTGATGCTTAGCTGCTTCCAGTTTAGCTCCAGAGCCCTTTACCGGTGTGTAAATGTCACTGTCTTACGCCTGGCACTTGAGCATGCTTCCTGAGCACAAGAGGACTTATGTAATTCAGTCAATCCTATCCTTTGGATTCTCTTTAACATGGACAGGGCTTTTGTAGTGATAAGTACGTGGCACACTTCTCAATGCTTCTCTGTGACCAAGATACGGTTTGGATGTCGGTGTCACATGGTCTCCAGTGCCATTCCTCCAGAGTCACATGAGTCTTTATTATTTTTGTCTCCTGAGAGTTGGCATAAGTATACATTTGGCCTTAGCATGTGGTTACTTGAGGTCCAGATGAGGACATGACGTGAATTCTCTCAGGTTTCTGTAAGGATAAGCTCAGTGCTTATTGGCTACAGGTTAAGGTTAATATCCCCAGCAAGATCCTCACACTGGATAAATGCATAGTCAAAGAAGGGGCTTAGAGATCAACTAGTGCTTCAATTTCACTGAGAGACTGTCCAGCTGGAAGCTGAATAATCTCAGTGACAGGTATTGGTTATTTAAAGGGCCTGATAAATAGCATCCTTCTTCCTCTCCTGAGATCGGAACCAACGGAGGATGGGGCACTGGAGTCCTGGGTATAGCAATATCACATTTATGATTTTTGATATACCAGGTAAACAAGGGCCTTATGTATTGTAGAAGGCAGCTTCTGATGTGGCTCTCAATGATGCCCACCTCCTGGTATTCACACCCATGTGCAATCCCTTCCTCTGGAGTGTGGGAAAGGCCTAGTAATTTGCTTCTAACCAGTCTATCATGGCAACAGTGATGGGCTGTCACTTCTGAGGCTCTTTTCTATTGCAAAAATACATTTAGTCTAAGACAAACTTATGCAAATATCCTATTATAAGACAATGTTTTATTTTTCATGTGCTTGCTTGTTTCATACCAATAGCTTTTTAGGCATTGAAATTTGGGTGGGCATTAAAACATTCCTGGGCTGGGTGGGGTGGCTCAGGCCTGTAATCCTAGCACTCTGGGAGGCCGAGGCGGGCGGATAGTTTGAGCTCAGGGGTTCAAGACCAGCCTGAGTAAGAGCGAGACCCCATCTCTACTAAAAATAAAAATTAATTGACCAACTAAAAATATATATAGAAAAAATTAGCTGGGCATGGAGGAGCATGCTTGTAGTCCCAGCTACTCGGGAGGCTGAGGCAGGAGGATTGTTTGAGCCCGGGAGTTTGAGGTTGCTGTGAACTAGTCTGATGCCACAGCACTCTAGCCCATGCAACAGAGTGAGATGTCATCTCAAAAAAAAAAAAATTAATTAAAAAAAACATTCCCAAACATTAGCTCACAGTTGATAAGAATAATAACCACCATTTGTTGAGCATTTTCTATGTGCTAAGATCCTATTAAAACTCATAGCAACAATACTATTTTGCAGATTGTTAGTATGCCAGTCCACAGATGGGAAAAGGAAAATGGCAGATCCAAGACTGGAATTACAACAGTCTGACTTCAAAGATCATGCTTTACTCTTATAACCAATACAAAGCCTCATTCCATAATGTTGTCATTCTTCCCCTGCGCTTGTCCCCAGGGTCAGTTCATCTTTGCTGAGGATGTGTACTTCCCATCACTGGCCACCAAAGGGCCAAAGGTGAGGTACCTGGCCCTACAGGCGGTTTATGCAAGTAATTTGTGGTATGAAATGTTGATATGTTGAGGGAAAAAAAGATGTTTCTGTTGCCAGGATTTCTTGCATAGAAACAAAACTTCCATTCAAGTTCTGCAGAGTTTTCAGAACCTGATTAAATGTAGGAGCAAATATTCCAGTTTCTTTATTCAACAAAAGTACAGATGAACACTGAAGAAGGTTGGGAATAGGATTTTCAGCCTTTTTTTTTATCCTTCATTAAGAATTACATATTTATTCAATGTTAAACTTTGATTTAAATACTACCTATGGGCTATTACGTTCTCTCTTCATTTTCTAGCATAATATGTTATGTTTGAATAACACTTTGTCTTTTACCAGCAACTTTGTCACATGGGATTCTATTTGATCTTCCAATAATGTGAGATTGAGCGACTCAGAGGGTTGAGTGAGTTGTCAAAGCTCACCCAGTGACTAAGAGTCAGACCAAGTTTCAAACTTGGCACATCCAATTTCAGGTCCGGTACTTTTAAAATTTGTTCACTGCATTTAGGAATTTTGTAGGCCAAATAGTGATCAAAACCACATGGTGCCAATAATTTTTTTGCATATTTATTTGTTATCTATCAATACATAAAAAAATATTTAATTCTATTAATGGTAAAAATAGAGTTTGAGTGAAGTGAATGAAAGTTTTTTTTTTCTTTTTTTCTTGACCTAGAAACACAAAACAAAACAAAACAGAAAACAGGAGACGGATTCATTTTTTACAGTGACATGAGACTGATGACATCAGTTAACCAAGGATTTGCATAGAGTTTTCATTGTTTTTGTGAAATGTTGTGCACTGCTATGCTATTGAATTGAGTAATGACATTAGAATTTGGACTTTGAAATAAAGACAAACAGATAAGTCTTGGTGATATACAAAGGCTGGCCTCTTTTGCCTTAGATTTGCAGACAGGGATTTCTGTGTCATTCAGTGATTAAGGGTGCCAAATGTAGCCAGGAACTGTTTCAGCAATCATAGATGTTGTTTTTCCAATTGGGCCAATCTGCCAGACTGGCAGACAGAAAACTAACAGAAATATTAAACATAGACAGCTTCTATAGCTGGATCTTGTTTTTCCCTCTCTCTGCTGGAAGCCACTATAAAATAGTAGCCTGTATGTAGGTCATTAAAAACATACACAGATTCACACAGCACGTTGTATATTTGCACTGTTAAATTAAGCCTTTGTGGACTCAATAACTGAATGCCAAAACAGTTGTTGCAGATGTCCTAGGTGATTGAAGAGTCTTTCATTTACGATGCTAGACCGAGATACCGTCTGCTAGCTGCCTGACACACTGTGAAGGATCCATTCTCTGTTGACCCACACACCTTGGAGAGTCATTTCAGGAGAAGCACGATTCTTTAGTTTCCGAATTCATACTCTTGAGGTCTTGTAAATTTGATGGATGTGTGCGTGGAGAACTTGATAGAACAGTTTGGTTTTATTTTCAGGATTTGCTTCCATGTACGGCCAGCAAAGATGCATAATTACGTGCAATTCTTCTCTTGGCCGCAAATGCAACAGAAGTGAACTTAGTTAGCTTCTGTGACCACAATTTATGGAGAGCAAACTCCTCCCCTCAGATTCAGAGAAATGACGCAATGACATTGCAACATGCACATGTGGCTTCCCCAGATGCCCTTGGGTTACAAAAGGGCCTTGTGCAGCTTACGTGGCACCATGATCTTCCTTTTCTATGAATATTCTTCTACTTTTTTTCTCACCTTTTGTTCTGAAATACATTTACAGCTCTTTTGTTCTGTATTTCTTTGGAAGAAAAGAGTTGACTTATATAATAGAAAGGGGATTTTTGGTTAGTAGAATTGATCAATGTTCACTTAAGAAAACTGTCTTTCAAATACCTTTTTCTCGTAGGTAGGAAGCAGACAGAACTGGGCTCCATCACAGTTGACTTAGACTGATCATCCCCACCTCTTCTTTTGCTTCCAGGAGTTAAACTGGCAAAGGAAATGATCTGTGTTCTTTATACATGACTCGAGAAGCAGGGCTCTTTAATATTAGCAGTAGCTTTTAATACATGTGTTTCTGTATGAGTTGGGAATAGTGACTTTTCCCTCTGTTTTGGAGGGTTTGGATTACCTGACTCTTTGACTGAACGATGGGAGAATTTTAAAAAGTAGTAATGATGTCATCTTCCATCTAGAATTCTTTGCTTCTTAGAATTAGAGGTGAGAGGTATGAGTCTGAATTTTTATAAAAGGTCCATTATCCCCCTTCATATGTCTGAGAGGTGGAGAACAAAAATGAGGAGAGAGAAAAGTTGCATTCCTCAAGCAATCCACAGCCAGAATAGAGAGCATAGATAATCACTTCTGGATAATTATACATGGGCAATACTTGTTAACTGGTTTTATCCGACTTTTCAACCTAGACTCTTTACTGCTGTGTTACATTGCAACTCACTCCTTCTCCTCAAAAGGGCGGCCCCGACCTAGTCACCCGATACATGTGGGAAGACAGCAATTGCAATCTTTCCCTTCAATACGGGAAACTCCCTCTGCACAGCAGACCCCTCCCGTCCTGAGTATGCATGCTTGGTTGATGACTCAGAACCTTTTGGAAACTCCTTATATTAGTTTTCTATAGAGGCTTCATAAATAACCACACATTTAGTGGCTTAAAACAATATAAATTTATTATTTTCCAGTTCTGCAGGCCAGAGTCCATAATGGGTCTCACTGGACTAAAATCAGGGTGTTGGCAGGTCTGTATTCCTCTTTCTAGATTGTAAGGGAGAATCTGTTTCCTTGTCTTTTTCAGCTTCTAGAGGTTGTAGCATTTCTGGCTTCATGGCTCTATTCCATTTTCAAAGCCAGCAATGGGTTGATTCCTTCTCACTGCAGTGGTTATATCACTCCAACCTCTGCTTCCATCATCACATCACCTTTGCTGATGTTGGCTCCTTTTCTGCCTCCTTCTTCCACTTTTAAGAGACCCTCGTGATCACATCAGGCCTACCCAAATCATCCAGAATAATTTTCCTGTCTCAAGGTCAGCTGATTAGCAAACGTAATTCCATCTGCCACCTTCATTCTCCCTTGCTCTGTGACATAATCATGTGTACTGGGGATAAGGGTGTGGACATCTTTGGGAGGCCATTCTCCTGTCTACCACACCCCCTTGTCTCAGATTCAACTCATGAGAGATGGAGGTGGTTGCTCCTCAACTGGATTAGCTATGGTCAGCTGATCTTGGAGGAAGTGAAAACAGTATTTTTTGGATAAATGCTCAAGAGCCTCATTCTTAGCCTGAGCATCTTTTTTCATGAGTGCTCTCTGCAAAATCAGATAAGAATGGAAACCTTTGGCCCATAGGATTCCCTGAAGACTGCCATTTGACTATACTTGTCAAATATAAATATAGTATTCCTAAAAAGGCGGGTTTAATATTTACTAATTACAAAGAGTTTGTAAAAAAGGAAAAGAAGACTGTGTTGTGTTTCTCTGGGATCTTTTTCTCAACTGTCAACTGTGTTTGGGGCAGTTTGGGGCCCCAAGAGCTATGATGACTGTGTCTCCCACAGCAGAACAAGGAACGCTGGGCCTACTCAGCCAGCCATGGTCAGTGCTCAATGGCCAGAGTTACCCAGAAACTAGTAGTCCTCCTCAGGGAAAACCAAAATCCTCCTCCTTCCTTCACCTACGAGACAACAACAAGGTTGAGAGAGGACAGTGGGGGCATAGCCCGGGGGACTCTGATATAATAAAATTCTTCAGAGAGACCCTTAACAACTAGAAAGGGACCTGGCTGAGAGTATGATAGACTTCAATGAGAATTTTACGGGGAAGATACGTGGAGGGCTAGAGAATCATTTGCAACCTCTACATTCCAATAGAAACCCAAAGCTCCAGCTCCAAAGAGTCAAGACTGTTGAAAGGTGAAAGATCTCAGAGTGAAGTAAGTGACAAAGTACTGTATCTGCAGCATCCTCCTAGACATCTTCTGGTTGCCAACAAAATACTTTTGCTGCAGAATAAACATTTTGTAGTGGTTTGTGCTCCATGGGGTCTGAGGGCGTGTGGTTTGGTGGTGGCTTCCCTGATTACTCTCCCAATGACCCCCACAATGTACTTAGCTCTATGTACATTCTGTGAAAATGGGAGTAGTAATAGACTCTCCCTCACTGTGTAGTTTTGAGGTGTATGGAAGCAACACATGTTAAATATTTAGCACATGCAGGGTATATAGTGGTGATCATTAAAAGTTAGCTGCAATAATTATCATTTTTAATATTATTATGTCTCCCAATAACTTGGGAGACAGGGGTAAAGTAATAGCTGGAGTTCTGCTGCCTGATCTTGCCCTACCCAAGGGTTAAGTTGCAGTTGAAAATAGGCTCCTGCTTCCATTTTCCAGGGGATTGACTTCAAAGTTTAGGCTCTCTACACCCTACAATTTGAATTTGTACTACTTTTGGTTCAACTGTGAAATTGTGGTATGCTGGAGCTTAACTCAGCCAGGCTTACTTTTTCAAATTTTCTCTTGCAGCCAGTTTGGCATTACATAGATCTTAGAGCTGGTTTCACACCGCATTGTACCGAAGGTTAGAGGTCAACTGAAACATGGCAGGAGTGGACAGTAATAGCATTTGGCCCCTAGATCGCCTTTTTGTACAGTGTGAAGCATTTTAGAAACACTAACCTCAGTGGGGTTCTCAGATTAGCTCTGTTTTGAATTAGTCCCTCCAATCTGGGTGGTAAAATGCAAGCAGGGAGGTTCAATGAAGTGATTCAAGTTCAGAAACAGAGAGCCTTTCGAAATTCATGTTTAAAACTTCAGCCTTCACTGCTTTTTTTTTTTTTTTTTTTTGCTTTGTTTGTTTCTCCCTTCTTCTTGGCCTTCCCTGGAAGCCAATGCATTCTCCGACATTTATAAACCTACGTGTAGACAGAAATGACATCAGTTTAAAGTACAATATTTGTCTAATTTCTTCTTCTTTTTGGTGGATGGAGATTTTGTTGTTGAACAGAGGGCACCAGGAGCAGAGGAGGGGAGGACGCTTGTCATGGGTTTACTGCTGCCAGTGCCGGGCTGATTGCTTATGAAGTCACTGGAAAGGAGGGGGCTGCCAAGACTTCCTCGGGAACCAGCCGTGAGCACTAGTGGTCCAACAGGGGGATTCTGAAGGTTCCGTGTTGGAGGGGGCCAGTTCACAACCATCATTGCATATGCACTTTTATTTTCTAGGAGTAAAATATTCAGCAGACCTCCCCTGGGAAGGTTGTGGGGCTGCTACTGCTGGCTCTGACAACTTTTCAAAGCCAAATGATATAGAAACAGGAGAAGAAGGAGAAGAGAGAGAGAGAGGAGGAGAAAGAGGAGGAGGAGCAGATGGAGAAGGAGGAACAGGAGGTGAAAAATATTGTTTTCCCCAAATGATTGCTGAAGGAGAAGACATCTCCTGGCAAAATTGAAATATCACAACATTTATTTCTTTCTATTATTACCTTCCTTCTAAGATAAGAAAATACTCGAAATAGTTCAGGGTCAGCCATAACTGCATTTGAATAACAGGTTAACACATCTTCTTTGGCCTGGGGCTTATCTCTAACATCAGCAGAGAGATGGTTTGTAATCTAATCAAAGACGACTTCTTTGTCATCAGTGTCCCTGCACTACAAAGTATCACTGACCTTTTGAATTTGGGATAAGGGGATTTGTCCTGTTGTAGGCTAAAAGTTTTACTGATGCTCAAATCATCGACCCATCTATAAAGCCAGACACCTGTTGGTTATTTGTCTCACCATTTTCCTGATTGGTAAAAGCTATTGTAAATTGTGTAGCAGGGGCTCTGAATTTTTCCAGCACTTGATAGGGAATGGCTTTTCATTTGTTTACTGTTTTAGGCTTTCTGAATGTATCCAGTTTATGAAGCTAACAAATGCCTTTTTAATATTCTGGACAATGTGCCCTCATTTCATTATGTGGCTCTTTCTACTCAGCACTGGCTATATCTATAGACAAAGACAAGCAAGAGAAGTAGAATTTTATTTCCTCAGCTTCCTGGCACATCGGGTAGGAACTCCACTATCCTACCCTTCACAGGTAGTGTTAGAACACATGTCAGTGTTCAGTCTGGGCTCTCAGCCAAACATCGAAAACTGGGAGTAAATTCTGAAATGATGTTTTGGCTATTGTTTTAGGCATGTCTCTGGCAAATTTGGTTGAGTGCTATTCAACTCCCTGATGAGGACCCAACGGGAATGGTGAATCTCAGAGATTTAATTCCATTGTGAGTTTTCATATCTTCAGGCAACGAGGGCCACTCGACTGAGCAGTTTTGACATTCAGGGTCATCTTCTTTTTCAGATGCTTTAGAAAATGATGGAGGATTTCAAACATCAAAATGTTCACCTTTGGGCAGCTCTGATTATTTAGAAAAATAAAATAAATGGATGTAAGATGCACTTTAAGGTGTACTTAAAGTCACTTGGGAGTATCATTCTAAATAGAAAATTGTCCTATGAGGCAAAATAGTTTTCTCTGACAATGTCACGTAGTATTTACTGATAAGTTAATATTGGAAACTGCCTGGCTTTCAGCAATCACAGACTTTGCCAGTCACAGACCATGCTGGCATGGCTTGCCTTGGTTAATATGTTTGGGTACTTCTAGCTCATATATATTCTTCTGTGGGTTTTTTCTTGTATCATCAGGAAGGGAATAGGATCTTGAAGAAATATTCCTGAGCGGTAATTCTGATACTCCTTGATCCTCTAATTAAGGATGATTGTCTGAAAACTCTTTAAATAGTCTAAGTTCATCTAACTTTTTGGTGAAATAACAGATACTTTAACCCACTGTGTTCTCAATCCCATTTATAATTCCTTTGGATAATGAACCTGCAAAATAAAATATCTTCTACAACTATGCTACTCTCTCCCAGCTGAAACTGTGAAGGCCAGATACCAGTTTAGAGGGTTTTTTGTTTTTTTCTAAATTATCTTGAACTATCTAATTTGGGGTAAAGTTGGGTCCTAGTGAGAATTATTTTCTCTTTTTCCATGAAGTGTAATGTAACAACAAACAAAAGAGCCTCCAACATTCTTCCTGATACTTCCTGGGCAGTAATGGTGGTGTGCCTTCTCCCGAGCGGGTAACTCACTCTGGGAATAGGACTTGAAACACCGGGGCAGCCCAGGCAGCCCTCACTTTTGTATGAATAGCTCTTTTCCGTAGTTGCCCCTCACTAGGGACACCTTTGATGACTGCAATCTAGAAGAGCTTCAGTAACACCTGAATCAAGGCTTTTCAAACTATCTATGGTGAAAGATCAGGTTTTATTCTTTACTTCCAATCTGTCAAAGACTGATGCTTTTGTAAGAGATGATAAAAATGAATTGCTAGAAACATACAAAGAAAGAAAAGACACAAAAATATCAGTCGGCTGATCATGCACTTAGACCTCGAGGCCAGTCAAATCGCTAAAATGTTTCTAATTATTTTCTTTCTATTTCCACACTTATGTCTTTATGGACAGGTAACAAACAGTTTGAAGACCAGCACCAGTCCCCAAACTTTGAACAGCACTGATCCAGAATCTTTGATAGAAGGTCATCTCGTTCTACGGCTGTGGACAAACGAACATCCTTGTGTCATGTGATGGAAACCAACACTCAGAGTCCTCTCCTATTGCTTTGTGGAGGAATTTTTTGTGACCACCCAGCAGCTTTCTCACAGCTCAGTCAAGTGTCCTGAAATAAGGCATTCTGTTATCACCTTCCTTTAACTAGCGGGATGTTCCCTTGCTCAGAGAATCCCCTTCTTTGAATTTCCTGTTTCATCTTGTTTAAAATGTTTGAATTCAAGAATTTAGAGAATTTGGCGAAAGTCCCAAATTCCTCTCGAATTTCTCCCATATGACACCAGGACAAGTATGCAATTGAGTGGCAGACGGAATGTGGGTAAATAGCTCCCCGGGGTAGATACGTAAATCAAGCATTAATAACAACTCTGGGCTACATTAATTAGCATTCATATATAGATAATGAAATTTCTTCAGTGAGGGAACAATTGCACGATTTTAATATGGGAAGCTGCCTGTCTCCATATATATGTGGAAACATCTTTTACAAAATGTTGACAACAACAAAGCCTAATGATAAATCAATTCCTAGAGTTTTACTCTGTAAAACAAATTACTACAAAACTATGTCTTTTCAATGTTGTTCATTACTGGTATGTCTAAAGCGTACAATTGGAAGAGCTTTTTTTAACCTTATTTTTCTTTCTATTCCATTTTTCTTTCTCCTAGCTATTTTACTTGTGAAATCAAGAACTCAGTGGTGCCCAACGGGGATAGAATGAGTCTTTGAGGAATCTTTACAAGTCGTACTTGGCATTTAAGACAAATGCTATTCTATGATCACTGAGAACTTGACAAAGTCAAACTCTTTCTCATATATATTTATAGAATAATAAGGGAAACAGATTGATAAAATTTTCATCACCTAACTAAATTAGCTTCCACATAAAAACAATGAGCTTAACTACTTGGCAGGTAAGCTCATCCTAAGGCAAAATATTTTAGAGTTGGTGAATCCAGAAGAATCCAAGGACAAAGAAATAAAGTATGCTAGTAGACAAAGAGGAAATGTACTAATCTCACATCTTTTATTGGAGGTGGTGTGTCCTAAGAAAAGTCAGTTAAAATTCAATTAAGAGTCTCCTAATAATACCCAATTAACATTTAGCTACCTCTAAGCACTTTAAGAAAAGAGAAACAGAATTCAACCAATCAAGTTCAGAAACAATCTCTGCCAAAGAAGAACAAATGAAAATTAATTTTAGAAGTAACTTGACTGTCATGTTATGAAATATATCTGGATGCCTCTCATCCTTTTGCAGATGAATCCGCAATAGTGAGTTCCTACATCTGTAGAAGGTTTAGATATAAAAGGAGAGAAATTCTCATAAAATGACCAGCCCCTGTGCCCTGGAGTTATTGGCAGAACTCTAACCAAAGGGACCTCTTTTTGGTGTTTTTCTCTCCTTTTGCTTCTAAAAGGTGAAGGAACAGAGAAGGGCTTTATGCCTGGGAGAAGATCATGGAATGGGACAAGGCAGGGTCTGGGGGAGACATTAGGGTCAAGGTGGACTCCACCCACTGTGAGGTCACTTCTATTTACACCTCCCCACAAATCAGAACACCCCAGAAACAGAAATGATAGGAAAGAAACACATGAGACCTCACCCTGCATTTTTGGAAGAATTACAACAAAATGAAGAGGTTTTAACTTGTGTAGAAGAATAAGTTATCTAGAGAAACTTATCCAAAGAAGAAGCTTATCCAGAGAAGATTTCTAGCAGTTCCAGCAGTTTTAGCCCTAATAGAACATAGCAAAAAAAAAGAAAGCTATTGCTCCAAATTATTGCATCATGCTTTAAGGGAGCTCCATGGTGGTCATTTGAGCTTGTTGACCCCATGAATGAATGAAGGTGTTGACTATCATTAATCCTCCTCCCAACCCCCAACCCATGTTACATGCCAGGACCTGGTCTGGGCTGTGGGATAATGAGACAAGTCCCTTCCCTCCAGTGTACCCAGCCGGATGAAAGGAGACAGGCAAATACACAGAGCACACGACGACAAAGGGGAGAGATGTTAAGGGAATACCCAGGAGAGACATATAATCCAAAATCAGAGCTTCAAATAAGGTCCAGGGCTAGAACTCAGGCTTTCTGATTTATGGCCTGTTGCTGAGTTGCATTCATTTCTCATCAATCATCAGTTCTAATGACTTGGTCATCTTAATCTTGACTAAAACGCATTGACAAGAGGAGTGGATAAAGGGAAGAACACCTGAAGAAAATAGATAAGCTGTTCGCCTAAAGATAGCCAACAGCAAAATACAAAACAAAATTCCTATTCATTTTTATTATAAAAATCAATAGCTATAATGCTAACACAATCTAGAAAAGGGTAGATTAAGTTTAGAATTCCTTGTTTAATAAAGTGAGGGTATATGCAATATGGCTTGGAAATATTTAATCTAAAATGATTAAAATGGAAATGTCACACCTTTTTTTTAAAAAAAGCATTGAGCGTCTACTTGATGAAATACATACCGGAGGGAAGCCTCTGTTGCCTGGAAAGCTATTTTATGTAGAATACATCATTCTCTAACAGCAGCAGATTAAAAGGGCGTAGACTATTAGCAAAGGAGAAACTATGCTTTGGATGTCTGACATACCACATTGCATCTATAATTGTTCTTCAGCTATTTCTAAATAATATCTATAATAATCATGCCACTTCCAGGCTATCTTTGTACTTGACCCAGATAGAGCCAAGCATGCGAGATGGCTTTAGAAACACCGAAAGCATCATATCCAGAGGGCACACGTTTGTAGCACAGCCATTAAAGGCGGCATATAGCAGTTCTGTTCAAAGGTAAACCAATCATTCACTGAAAGAGCCATGATGTTTAGCTGGAAAATTCTTTGAAGGACAAACAAAACCTAAGACTGATCAATAAAATAGAAATACAATTGACCAATACTTGATGTCAACTGAAAATTCTAGAGTGTTAAGCATATTTAAAGTACCAGAGCATGAGACAAACTCTGTGGAGGTCGTTAATAATTAACGTGGGAACCTGAAATTCTGTTTTACCAAGGAATGGAGCCAGCCCTGACGGAAAGACACACACACACATACACACACACACGCACGCATGCACACATACACACACATATGCTCTGTGTTCCTTTTGGTACAACGAAATCTCTAAGGGTGGGGCTCATGTATCAATATTTGTAATCAATATTTTGCATTTTTAAAAAGCCATATATGATGGCATTGCTAATATGTAGCCAGGCTTGGGAACCCGTGCTCTAATCTAACCAGGTATATGTGTGTGTATGTCAGGGGGCACACAAGCATGTAGGGAAAGCATTGTGGCCTGAATGTGTCCCCTCCAAATTTATATGTTGAAATCCTGACCCCCAGTGTGATGGTAGTAAAAGATGGGCCCTTTAAAAGGTAATCAAGTCAGGAGGGTAGAGTCTTCATGAGTGGGATTAGCAGCTTTATAAAAAAGAGTCTCTCTCGCTCACTGTCCTCCAGTTACGATTCAATGAGAAGTTGGCTGTTTGCAACCAGAAAGAGGCCTCTCCCCACAACTCTACTATGCTGACACCCTGATCTCAGGCTTCCAGCCTCCAGAACTATGAGAAATAAATTTGTGTTGTTTATAAGCCACCCAGTCTATGCTACTTTGTCATAGCAGCTGAAACTAAGACAGGGAGTAGTTAGGGAAGTTCTTGAAGGGGCATCTTGAAGAATGAATGAATGTTATCCAGATGGAGAGTTCACACTTGAACGTGTAAGAACAACGCACAATCTGAAAAGACACACTGGGTTCTGGGAACTGGGGTAGAGGAACGTCAGGCTGGAGGGAGGCAGAGCATGTCTGGAGTCCAGAAAACTAGAGCTGGGTCTTCATCTGCAGACAAGGAGGAACCACTGAAGAGTTTTAAGGAGAGGTGGGACACGGATTTATGTTTTGAATAGATCACTCAAATGGCAGGGTGGAAAGTAAACATTGGGGTGATTTTAGTCCAGCTAAAATCATCAACTCTGTATCTCCGGATCATCTATACCTGTTTCAAACTCTTTGCTGCCTGTGATATGTGGTCAACTGTCTTTGCGCACTTTTTGATGATTTACACTAGGAGGAGAGAGAGGAAAGGCTACGATAGAGGAGAGAAGGAGAGGGGGTGGGAAGACGCTGTGGCTGGAGGTGCCTCTAGCAGCCACGGTGTCCCCAGTAGAGAGTTGCATTTGCCATTCCTCTGGGGCTAGTGGTCCTCTGCTCGTGGCTGTGGCTCTTTCCACTAGGCCCTTACAACTGCAAGTGTGGTCCCCAGGAACAGCAGCATCAGAATCACTGTGGAGTCTTATTGAAATGAAGACTGTAAGACCCTGCCCCACACCTATTGAGTCAGAAACTGATTTTAATGAGCTTCCCATGTAATTTTTATGTATGTTAAAAATCGAACAACACTACTGAAGAGGAATGTTTTTCAAACTTTTAACCAAGAGCCTCCCACGTGGCAAGAAAGACATTTTACATTGTGGTCTAGAAGACAGACAGACAGACAGACAGACAGACACACACACACACACACACACACACACACACAGAGCTGAAGCAAACTTTCAGGAGGCAAAATGTATGTGGTCTCTTCTCTACGCTATTCTTTAAAAAAAAGAATATGAGTCAAGACTCACTATATTGATTTCATAATTCTCTAGTAGTTCATAACATGTAGCTTATGCTCCTAAAGAACCAAAGTGACACAGCCCTACAGTGGAATACTGGCAATATTTTCCAAGTTCGCAGGATAAATAAATTAAATAGAAAACAATTTGTCTATCTGATGATATTTTTTCTCCACATTTTTTTTAAAGATCTAGTTCGTTGTTAGCAACTGAGTGCTAATAAGTATAATCAAGGATAAAGGAAAAGAAGATAAATATTCATGGAAAAATAACTGGAAAGACTCAATCATGCATAGCTTAAAAATGAAAAAAAAATTAGTGACATCCTTTTGGTTGAAATTTTATGTATCACAAAATAATGTTTCTTGATATGAAATACTTCTCAATGTGAGAAAACTTTGGTCATACGATATCAACAAATACATTAAAGGCATTAATATTCAATATCACCTGATCAGGGTGGAGAATCATTACTCTAGAAAAGTATTTCTCAAACTATTTTTGACCATAGTGTAGATTGGCAAGGTAGAAGACCTCACAGCCCACTTACCCAACCCATTCCCACACTACTGAGGGAAAAAATATAGTAATAAGAGGGAACGTGTCACTGTATAAGCACATTTTTGTGGTTTGCCTTAGCAAAGTGGTAGAGATGACTCGTGTTTGAATCACAATGTATACATGTCTTGAAGTCTAGTGATTGCAAAATTACAGTCTTTAAATGCCGTTGATGGAAACATATATCAGTACACACTCTGGGGTTAACCAAACAATCCACAACAAAGTCCAGAAGCTAAGGCAAATGTAATTCATAAGTAGAAGGCATTTGGGAACCATGACCAAGTTAAAACCACATTGATAATCAAGTGTGCTTCCTGAAAGTGGCAGGAATTTCACGAGTTTTGCGCAATTAGAGCTGCGCAATCTTGCTAGCATTACCTGTAATGTAGGACCCTGAATTAGAACCATCAGTAATCTTTACTAAAGCGAGAGCCGAATTTTGTGCATAGAATACTTAGTAACTTTTAATCATTTATTTAGTAGATGGCCAATATATAACCTTTGAATGTATGTAAAAATGACAATATAAGGATTATGAATTGTTTAGCCAAAAGAACCAAAGGAGGGGTGTGCCTTATCAGGAGGTCCAACGTGGATTACAATCCGTACTTTCAGAACCACTGCTAGAAGATCATTAATTATCAAGGTCCCAACTGAGCTGTCTAGCGACAACTCTAGAATTCCACAGCTTTTTAAGGCGATAGCTTTATTTTTTTTCTTTTTAATTTTATTTTCTGATTTCTGGAGAATGTAGGAAAACCCATTGAGATTTGCCTGGGAACTAAGCCTGGGCAATTCTACATATTTCCACACTCTTAGTCCTGTCTAGGCCAGGGAGAGCTAAAAGGTTTCATCTCACAAAGCAAGTCTGATTGATTAGTAATGGACGCATGAGTGGCTGTGTTGAAGCCAGAAAGGGTGTCTTGATTCATTAAGGATGCTGGCTGCAGGCTTGGAAAGGGAAGAGCAGCTGCGTGCCTTGTTTTGCTCTTTTTGCTACAGGCTCTTTTCTCCTAAACTCTTGAGGCAGAACACGGATCCTTTATGACCCCGTAGATCCACGTTGAGGTGTCCTTCTGGGATGTCATTGATAATTAAGTTTTGGTTTCCTCCTCACCCTGTTCACATACATCTAAGGTTGCCTGATGAAATACAAGGCAACCGATTAAATTTGAATTTCCAATAAACAACAAATACCTTTGGGATAAGTATGTCTCAAATGTTGCCTGGGATATACTTATACACAAGATATTGTTTGTCTGAAATTCAAATTTAATTGGATGTCCTATATTTTTATTTGCTAAATTTGGCACCCTAAATTCAGCATTTAGGGCACTTGACAGTGTCCCAGTATCTGGGTTTCTATGTCACTTACCTCCAGCTTCAGGGTACACAATGACCCTGAATACTAGAATAGCTTTGCGTATCCCAGAGTGACCCAAGATAAATATGCTAACTAATCCTGAATTACAAAAGTTTGATAAGTTCAAGAAATGTAGAGAAGGGGACTGAGGGGAGAGATTTAAAGGATTAGCGGGTCAGTGGAATGTAGGAGTCAGGAATGTTCAATATTGTAGGTTGGGATTAAGAGTCTGGAGGAGACTGAGGTAGGTAAGACAAGTTTGCTTAGAAGTGACTCACAGGGAGAAATTAAAGGAAGAAAAGGGGCACAGCTTTGTGTCCGATTCCTTCGAATCTGCAATGACTTCTATGTTAGGTGTTTATTAATGGGGTTCTCATTACCAATGGCAGGAACGAGGCATTTCCTAGGATTCAGCTTGGAATGGAGATTGTAATTCCATGTGTGATTCTGAAATATGGTGGTGATAATCTTTGGAGTCCTGCGGTAACATTCCAAAATAATATTCTTAACACTTGAGAAAAGAAGGATGGGAAGAAAACCTATTTAAACACAGAGTGCAAGGAGTGAATCTTTGCACTTTCTCCCCTCTTTCTTTCTGTGTCTTTCATTCTATCAGGTTTCTGGGAGTAAAATCTGTTGGTGTTTTCTTCAAATGAAGTATGTTTGTGTTTATTATAATTTAAAACCATGATCATTTTTGGCAATAATTCAGATGCATCCTAAACTCTGTAATATAAAACAACAGAAAAACTGGAAAACAGATTAAACTTGTGACCAGCTACAGTTAGATGCTACTATTAAAACTAATTTTTCCAGTGGTTTCACTAGATTTTCTGTATGCTGAAGAGTTGTACTGCAATGTGACAGCTCTTTGTCTTGCCGGTAAATTGCATGAAATCAACAAGGTGTTTGATGACTGTGGAGTGGAGCAGTGATTGAGTTCTGTCTTATCCACCTGAAATTGCTGTAAGCATTTGTTTGACTTAGAGCTTCCTAGGAAATCCAGCACAGACCTTCCTTTTGCCTTACTGGCATGTTTTATTAAGCACTGCAATGACTGCAGTGTGCTCAAAGACTGCAAATAAAATGGGGTTAAAGAATATTCATCTGGTAACTTTCACATAGAGTCTAGACGTTCAGCAATTTAGGAGGAAATGTGCCCACCAGACCCCAAATGAAGGTGTTAGTAAATTGGCTGTATTATTTCACCTCCCCAAAACTCTCTCCCTCTCACCCTGTAGTGTTTTATCCATACAATGGTCATTTCTGCATTACTTAATGCAGGAGCCACAGGGAGATGAAAGCAGGGGAAATCGACTATGTGCCAGGCAGCTGGAGTTCCTCTAAAGTCTTTTCCTTTGAAAGAAACTTCCTCTTTTCACGGGTTTATAAACAGCCCTTCCTGTGATTTTGCAGCACAGAATCTGGAGACTGCCCCTGCCAGCTCAAAACACAGCCAGGTGCTAAGGCTCTGCAGCAGTGAGCTAGTTCCTCTGGAAGCTGCATGTTCACCACCAGTGTGTGATCAGCATTCTGCCATCACCCAGGGAAGCAGGAGGCTGACTGTATAACTCTCACACAACCCTCCCCATCTGTCTTGCAGGTAGCGAGACTATCGCATTCATGTGAAATGCTGATCTACGCTTCTGCTTTGTTTCCCCTGCTAAGCCAATCTCAGAGATCTCACAAAGCACAGACCGAGCAGTGCACTGTTGCTTTGTAGCCAACAGGTCATGGAAGTTATGGTGGAGGGAGTATCTTTTCTCCATGATGAGCAAGAGGATGTCTCATTTTCTTCATGTGATTTCTCATTCCATGTAACTGTTGGATTTCCAGCACAGTGGGGAAAATGTAGTGATGAATGAGATTCTGGATGGAGAAACTTACCAAATCTACGCAGGTACATACATACTGGAATGGGTTAGTTCTTGTTCTCTAGAACAAGAGTTAAAAACAAATACTGAGGAAGCCACCCTATATGCCTAAATTCTTGATAGGACAACTGCTGCAAGTTGCATACAATTTAGATCAACAATAGCTGAGCAAATGTTCTACCTTAATAATTATGTATTTGATTTGTAAATTCCATTAATAATTTATAACCAATGGCAGTGCTGGTGGTATCAAAACTAACCCTGTCTCATATTTCTGCAGGATTGCACCCCAATCTAAATGTCAGCCAGATTCACTTCATTTCAAATGTTTTATGTAATAGAAAACTGTATGTTTGTTGAATTTTAATAAATCGAACTGCATTTTAACTCTATGATGGCAAAACAGATATATGAAGGTTGATATTCACTGGATTACTGTGTGCCAAACCCAGTGCTAAATACTTTGTATAACTTTTCTAATTTTAATCCTCACAACAATCCTATGATTCAGTTACTATAATAATCTTCATTTGATGCATGTAGAAATTGGCCTAGAAAGATTAAATAACTTACCCTAAGTACTAAATGGTGAAGTTTGGATTTTAACCCAGGCAGCCTTATACCAAGTAATTACCCCAATTATAGTTGCTGGACCAGATCAGTCACTTTACTAAAGCAGATTAACACAGCTTCAGTACATAGCATGCAGCTACTAATCTGGTGAATGCATCCCCCTGCCATTCCTATCAGGAAGTAGGATCAGAAGCAATTGCATTCATATGAGTTAAACAATAGTATACACTCATTGTCTTTTCTCAGGGATGGTTAGCTCTCCCAGATTTAGTTATCATTCAAAGAGACCTGGACATTCTGCAAACCTTGGTCCACTGTACTAATGAGATCATGTTAATTGGACTGAGTAAGTAAACAATGGCAAGGACTAGGAGTCCTTAGTACGGTGTATATGTTCCACAGGGTGGGACAGAAACTCTACCAAGTCTCAAGAGGCTGCCACATCAGTAAAGTTTTAGAGATCTATTGGTCTAGAATATGCTGTGAATTCCCCTGCAAAGAAAAGGATGCAGTATTGCATCTTATATTTCCTACCATTAATGGAGAAGCACAATACTTAGTAAGTATCATCTGCTGCCAGCATATACCACACCTGGATATGCTGTTCTGATCCATTTACCGGGGGACATGGAACTGATAGCTTTGAGTCCTATTTTCCAGAGCAGGAAATGGTGCTGCAGCAAGTCCAGATTGCTGTACAAGGAACCTGTCACTTGGGTGAGCACACCCCATGGCACCAAAGGGAAAAAGACACCCTATGGAGTTTATTGCAAAATCCAATGAGGGAATTATGACAAAGACTCAAAGGCTCTGGAGCTAGGCCATGGCATCTGCAGCAGAGGACTGTGCTCTGCTGGCTTCATCAGTTGGGCTCAGGTAGAGATATCATGTGACTTTGTGGCTAAAACACAGCACGATCCACATTCTTTCAGAACCACCACTTTGTAAGATTGGGTGGACCCAGCAGCAGCACATCTTAAAATAGTAGTGTTACCTCTTGGACTATATATGAGAAGGGCTAGAGGACAAAAGTGAGCTGAAGGAAAGGTTACCATGATTCTCACTTTGTCTACAATGCTGCTGGTTTCTTGGGAAGTCCCTTATGACAGCTAATGCCATCTACAAACTATGCTTCATTTATAGATGGTCAGCTTGGTTTGTGGGTACAGCTGAAAATGGATGGTGCTGCACTATAGTCCCATTCAGGGGTAGTTCTGGAAGCCAGTGGTGAGGGTAAATTCTCCCAATGGTACAGAAAGAGAAATGGGTCAAATTAGGAATAAACGTGATTTTACAAGCGAGCAACATGACTAGTTTGTCAGGAGCCTGGAAGGAGAAAGACTAGAACATCAAGAGTGAAGAGGTTCATGGCTGGGTTTCTGGGGTTGACCACAATGCATGGAGCTCTGTGTTCTCTGTTAATGCCCATCCTGGAGCACCCATATGGCAAGAGGGCCTAAGCTACCAAGTAGATAGAGTAACTATCCAGCTGATGTCAGCCAACCTCTGTCATCAGCCACCTGGAGCTGGCACAATGGGCTTGTGAATGCTGTAGTTGTGGTGGCAAGGATGAGCTCCCACTTACTAAGGCTGATCATGCTACTTAGATCAACAATGAGCTTCTGAATCGCAACATCCGTTAAGGAGACCAACCTGCCACTTGACGGCAAGTTCATTGCATTGGATTTCTTCTACCCTGCATGGAGTAGCAATTCATCTTGACTAGGTTTGCAGCATATTCTGGTTGTAAGTTTCCTTTCCTGTCCAGAGGACCTCATTTAGCACCACTCTCTGAGGGCTTACAGAATGTTTCATCCACTGACAGAGGATCCTGCATGACGTTGCCTCAGACCAAGGAATGCAAAGGGCAAAGGAGGTACAGCAGTAGGCCCATGGCCATGGAATCTCCTGGCCATATCACATGTCACACCACTCAGAAGCTGCTGGCCTGAGACATGGACCAGGCTTCTCAGGCACATCTGAGGAACCAGCTTAGAGATGATATTCTTTGGAAATGGGGCCTCATTCTCCAGGATGTGGTGTATGCCCTAAATCAATGACAAACCTATGGTGCATTTTCCCAGTGGGTAGAATACATGGGTCTGGGAACCAAGAGGTAGCTGTAGAGCTGGCCTCATTAACCATCACAGCCAGTGCCCCACTGTGGGAATTTGTGTGCTTCTCTTTCTGATAACTTTAGAATTTGTGTGTCTCAAGATCCTGACTCCTATAGAGAAAATGTTTTCACCTTTAACTTATGGTTGCCATAGAACTTGTCCAAGAAACCAGAAGACAAGGAAAAGACAGGCAGGGGTAATTGATCCTAATTTTTATGAAGAGATAGGCGGCTGTAATCCAGTAGGGTCAGAGAGACATAAGCTTGACACACAAGTTGTCAAGAGTGGCTCAAGCCACTCTTCGGACTCTCCTGTGCAATTTGGTGTGAAATACACAAGTGCATCATTCATGGTCTGGGGACAGCAAGGTGACAAGATGCTCAGATCCCTCAGGCAAGAGTATCAGTACCACTTCCAGGTGAGCCTTCTAGACCATCATGTTACTAACCAGGGGTGAGGGGATCTAGAATGGGTAATAGAGGGAAACCAGGAGTATTAACTGTAGCCCTAAGACCAGCTGCAGGGACAGGGTTTATCTCATAAGCCTCATTCTCCAAGTTTCTGAGAGTATTGGCTACTGGCTGTGGCCTTCTCATCCCCAGAGGCAGCCCATGTCCAAAGACGGAATGATAAGAGGTCCCAAGGCCTGTCCTCCTGGCCTCAATGGGCTGAGGCTTCCATGGTAATTGCATCGTAGCTCAACTTCTCTCTGACCAGTCAGCTTCCCTCACTTCTCTATTGGGGGAATCCTCTTCCTAAAAAAGCTCCTGCCCCAGTCTCCACCTCAGAGATTGTTTCCTAGGGAATCTGACCTAAGATGTGCCAAACTACTCTCAGTGAAGGATGTATAAAGCCTTCAAGTCTATGATGTTATCTAGGTATGGTATCTATGATACCCATTCCACTCTCTGGTCAGTTACCTCTCCCCCATGGAACTGTGACAATGCCCCTGTTGCCATCTGCATGGCCCATAGGTTTGAGCACTGGGGAATTATCCTGCAGCTCTGTGCCATAGTGGGGTATGAGAATGAGCCCCCACAATGAGCATGTATATACCTGCTTCTCTCTTCTCACCACCACCGCTCTGTTGCCTTCCTTCTCCTTGTCCAGAGGGAAGTTTTGGCAGAAGAATTCACTTCTCAAACCTTCAGATTGACTAAAATCAGAAATGTCTCTACTCCATTAAGAGCATAGACTTTCAAAACAGAAAAGAGAGTTGGGTGTTTTTCAGAGCTTTTGCTTTTGGTCTGCCGGTCGCCCTCCCCTGAGGCCATGAAGGAGGCTGGTTGGATGTAGCAATGAGGTTCCACCTTCTGTGGTTTCAGTTACTTGTGGTCAAACATGGCCTGAAAATATTAAATAAAAAATATCAAAAATAAACAATTCATAAGTTTTAGATTGCCTGCTGCTCTGGTCTCACGTCATCCCTCTTTGTCCCCACCTTCTCCACACTGTAGGTTAACCTGCCTTGGTTGTCAGACCAACCGTCTTGGTATCTTAATAGTAGCCCCAAAGCACAAGAGTATTGTCTCTTACTTATAAAGTAAACTTTATCATAGGCATGTATGTATAGTAAAAAACATAGCATATGTAGTATTTGGTACTATGTGCAGTTTCAAGCATCCTCTGGGGGCCTTGGAGCACATCCTCTATAGATAAGGGAGGGCTTCTTACCCACAGAAATATTTCTTATCCTCAGAAATATCTATACAATATCAGTTAATGTGATATTTCAAAAATATATTCTCATTACATCTAGCACTCTGTTGTAGTGGAGATGTATTTACCCTCCACAATCCTATGAAAGTGACAGCAAAATGTCTTTTTATTTATTTATTTATTTAAAAAAATCTGGGATCTAATACACTGTTCCATGTGTGGGGTGCTAGCAATTGTTTGTTGTTATTGTTGTTCTTGTTAATGAAATTGTTGAAGACACAAAATAATAAAACACACAATTCACAATATGAACATTGACGTTAGACTCTTAGAACTCAACACTGACCACACAAGCCATAGTGATGGGGATTTGCAGTATTCTTCTCACAGCTGACTGACTGAGGTTTCATTTTATATTTTGAAAATTTATAAACATCTTCCTTGGCATCCACAAGAATCTATTTATAATGCTTACATGCTTCGATGATACACTGTAGTCAACACTTATAAACATCTTAATTCCTTGTTAATGATATTTCATGAATGAAGCTGGTACCATGAATGAAAGGGTTACCAAAGAGAGGAAGCAAACCAAATCCAGGATTCAAGTATACCACCTTCTCTCTTTCCATCTGTCCCTGAGTTGAGTAAAGCAGACGCCAAGTGGATTCAAGGTGACAACAGTCGACTTTATCACTAGAAGGGAATATTTGATCAATAGAAATCATAGTGTTCAATCATGGAATTTTTAAGGAAATGTACATCAAACTAACAAGGAGGTACCATGTTATGACTCTTAAATTGTTAGAAATAAACAGGACAGTGGTTTCCATGGGTACAGAAAACGAATGCTCTTCATTCAGCTGGTGGAACTAAATTGGCCCAGTCTTTCCAAAGGCTAATTGATAATTTGAGACAAGAGCCTTAAAATATGTGTTTTCCCTTTGACTTAGTAATTTCATATTCAGGGATTTATCCTAAGGACACCATCAGAGATGAGGCAAAGATTTATGTACAAGCTTACCTATTGAATATTTGCTTATAATATTGGAAAATTAGAACCAACTTAGATGTCTAGCAGTAGAAGTATGATTGAACAAATGGTGTTATGGCTATACAGTAGCATAATAGGCATAAATCCAAATTTTTGAACGTTTAATGACATAGAAGGGGCTTATGATATTATATTAGTGAAAAGTATGACGTTTACAAAGTAATCCAAATTTTGTAATAAAGAAATAACCTTTATAGGTGTAAAAGGAGACACAAGTTATCAAAATCTCTGGGACACAGCTAAAGCAGTCCTGAGAGGAAAGTTTATTTCCATAAATGCCTATATCCAACAGACAGAAAGATCACAAATAGATAACCTAATGAATCAACTCAAAGAGCTGGAAAAAAACAAACTGACCTCGTTTTTCTAATAATCGTAGCTTCCAACGTGAAACAATTCACTGTTAGCATCATCCTATACACTGAAAAGAGCAAAACAGATGTCCTTTTTTTCTTGACAATCCTAAAGTAGAAATAACTTTTTAAAATGACAAAGAGTGACTCTTTTCTAGTCAAAACTGTGAACAGGGGAAAAGAAAATGATTCAAGCAGCTTCCCTTGGTCATTCATATCTTTGAATTGTATAATCTAGAAAACATGCATTTGAGTCATCAGCTAGAGCTTGCTATGTTATCTGATCTTCTGTATTCTAGGTGCTTGTTTTAAAGGACCACAGTTATGCACAGACAAACATTGCAACAAAGCTCTCCACCAGTGTCCTCAGCATATCATTTCCTGAGACTCTTCTCAATGATTAGCAAGAGTTTGCCTTTTAAGTATATGCTGCTTTAATTCCCAACACTCGGGCCCCTTAGCTGTTCTCATTCACCATGGATACTGAATCCAGGACAATTACCCAGTGATTTGGAGAGGAACAAAAACCTGCCCATGTCCTTAATGGAGAGGCACACCTGGTTGGGAAGTTTGGAGAATGTGTTGGTAGAGAAGCAAAGTGGTATACTTTATTGCTGCTTTAAAAATTTATAGGCTAACAAGGGATCTCACTCTTCCTGAATTGCATTTTACTATCCTGATAGGAAAAAGGGAAATGGAAAATTCTTCACAGAATTAAATTTTAGATGAGAAAATTTAGAGTTAAGATTGTTATTGCTATTTACTCTTGTGATGTATTACCTTGGCACCGTGGAAAGTATAAAAGTGGAAGCTTTCTGCTCCCCAGATGTTCGTCATTTCTCAAGGGAAGCCACTGTTAACAATCTGGTATGTATCCATCCCTGCAGACCTTCCATGTGTGTACACACACATGTATGAATGGGGAGTTATATTACTTATACCCACCTATAATTTGCTACTAATAGTTACATTTTTCAATTCACCAGTGACTCAAGGTCATCTTCCTATGCTAATAGATACAGCTCTATTTCTTTTTTAAATGTCCACACACATAACACAGTAATAATGTAGCATAATAATTGCTAACATTTACTGAGCTCTTATTATGTGTCAGGCGTTGTACTAAACTCTTTTTATACAAATGAGCAAACTAAGATTCAGAGAGATTGTGTAACTTGCCCAAGGTTACACAGCACGTGGCAGTCTCAGGATTTAACCAAAGGCTGCACGGCTCCAGAGCCCATGTTCTTAACCCCTTCTCTGGGCTTTGCGATTCATGTAATTGGTCCTCTACTGATAGACATTGGCCTCTCATTGTTCACTATAACAAATATTTCTATAATGAACATCTTTGTACACAGATGCCTGTGAGAGTATTTCTCTCTGAAATGTGCGTTTTAATGTTTGACAGCCAACCTGCTTTTTGAAAACTGTTTTTACCCATATTGAGTTGGGCAAAGAGGTCACAGCCTATCTATAGAGGGACTGATGTCTTATGCATAGGGATGTATCCTCTTGAGAATGATAATGAATTTCAGTTTTCATGTCATTTGATTAGACTTTCATTTAACAGAAGACTCACCAGTCTTAGGCTGTATTCAGCAGTGCTTGCTCTTAGTCACTGCTGGTGTTTATATTTCCAAATGTCAGTGTCCTTCAAGACCTAGGAGAGGAAGCCCTGATTATGTAACAATTTGGAGTACTCCTCAGGAGTTAAACTTTCCAAGTGGTCCCAGACAGAATGTCAAAAGTAACACAGCACTTTTAAAGTGAGGTGCTAATATCTTATGCTCAGTATCACATTGAGATGTGCAGTTTAATTTTTCTGTTTTTTCATTTTCCATTTCAATGGGTTTTGATTTGCTGAAAAATGAATTAAAAATATACAAACAAAAAACTTGATTTCTGAAATTTTTGCCTGTATTACTGTGAAAATAATAGAATTGTAAAACTGAGATGGCTTTTTATCAATGGAGTGATTATTACAGCAGGGATTGTGGAGGTTGATCAATAATATAATGATGGATAAGGTATCCTGTCCCCCCAAGGAGGCATCTCCTGGACCCCTTTCCTTCCTCAAATCTACATGACAGATCCTTACACTAGATAAGCTGGTTGGCTGGGCAGGTATTTTTGTGGTTGCAGGAATCCAAGTCCATGGACTACTTTGGTCTTTCTGTGGGGCCAGTTAATAGTCTCCCATTACCTGACCAGAGGCCACCACCCTGTGGCATGGGCCCTGTGGGATAGTGTGGGTGAATGTACTTTCCCCACCACAGGAAGATTAAGCATTTCTGATCATGGTAGAGTTGTATTTTGTACTGAAACAGATATAGTACAATTCTGCACCCATGTTATGAGGCTTCAAAGCTCCTCTGTCTTCCCTGATCTCTGCTGGTTGGTGGCAGCAAGGGCAGCAGAAGGGGACTTCCTGATCTTTACCTAAGGTGAAGAAAGAACATGATAGAGAGTGGAGAGGTACACTTCATGTTTTCTGTATCTCAGATAAGTTGGTGACGGCCTTGCGATCATCACATATTTCTGATATTGGCATTGAGAATAGTTACCCATTACTTTAACAAAGCAAATGATATTCTTTTTAGTTTTAATTTTTGCAGTAACATTTGCCATTTACCTAAACCTATTAAGATTTGTACCAGGAACTGTATAAACAGGTACATGCTCACATAGGCATTGTAAAAAAAGGACAGGGAGGGGCTATGGGTTTGGTGCTATACTGAATGATAAGGAGTTTCAGATTCAATCAAGTTATATAAAAGTTGAAGAAATTTTTCATTTTTACCCATGAAAAGTAATAATTCTTTAAGCATAGAACTTAACCTGAAAGAAGCCATAGTGCTCTGAAGAGAGTGGGAATCAGAGAGGCAGAATAGTTGTTAAGACCATGGGTTTTACCATCAGGTTTTCTGATTTCAGTTCTGGCTCTGGCCTAGAAAAAATTATTCAAGCTTCAGAGCTTCAGTTTGCTTATCTATGGAATAGGACTAATAATTACAATGAGTATCTACTTTGTAGGTTGTCACAGAATTATGTGAGCTAACACATGTAAAACATTTATAATAGTATTTGGCACATAATGACAAATACAATGCAATAAGTGTTAGCTGATGTTATGATTATTGTTATGATTTCATAATTATTTTTCATTCTAACAGGTTCCTTTCTTACAGTGTCTCAGGAAAGAGAGACTAAAGCATTTGAAATGGAAATGTTAAAATTTTGTACACCAAGCTAGGTTTAATGCTTGTAGGAAAGGTAACAGAATTTACAGGATTTGTAGGTTTTTGAAACCTAAGTAGACCAAAAAGAATTCTCTTCATTATGTAAGTTTCCATAGTTCATTAGGGAATGAAGACCACAAGAAGCCTCCTTTAATGTGCTTAGCAGTTTCTCACTGAAAATCACAAGTTCTGAGAGTACTTTTTTATTTATGGCACTTCTTAAAGGTTTTGTGCTAAAGAAAAGGAAGCCAGCATAGATTTTGCTTGGTTGTTAGCCTCTAGATAAGTCTTATTGGATTCAGCCGTCTGCTATATTTCTGTGCAGTGGTGGTAGAAAGTAGGTGTCAAATCCATCAGTAGGATAGGATTATGTTCAGATGGATCTAGGGCAAAGACACCATAAGACGCTGCTCTGATTGGTTAGAGGAGTTTGTGAAATCCCTTGGTTCTAAGAATTGAATTCATTGTGAAAATGATAGTAAGCTATTCTGGCAGGCCAGTAACAATTCTATAAGCAAGAAGATACATACTGTGTGTGTGAAGAGAAAAATGTTTTAAAATGTCCTTTCTTTCTACTCTATCTTACATACCTTGTTAAATTTCTTCATGTCATTCTGCTATATATGTATTTTCTTTCAAAGACCTGAATTCCAAGAAAGCAAGAATTTTATTTTTAATACTGTTCTTAATTTTAAAAAATACATATTTTTATGTATACATAAATATGTGTGTATATATTTAGTACCTTGATACTAAATGAGTAATCAAATTACTCATTTCCTTCCTATTTCATTAGCATTTAAGATAGTATAAATGTGCCTAGATAATCTGGATATGAATTCTTGACAAACACAAATTTAAGACTTTATGAATCTCAGAGGTGTCTCTTTATGTCAAGAACTCAGCTAAGAGAATCCTTTGTGGAAATAATAATAGGGTTTTTTGGTCTGTCTTTCTGGCAGTGCCTTTGGATTACAGAAGGTTCTATGACTGATATTTGTAGATTAAACCTAGGATTTAGAGAAAGCCATTGCCTACATTAAAGATACTTCTCTTCTAGCCATTCTTTCCCATTATCCTGTTTTGGAAGAAATCAAAAGCATAGCTATAAAGCTGTCAAGGGGCTCTAAAATGGGTTTGGCACTATTGACATTTTAGACTGCATAATGATTTGTAGTGGGGGCTGTCCTGTGCATTGTAGGATGCTTAGCAGTGTCCCTGGTGTCTGCCTACTAGATACCGTTCTCACTCCCCAACCCAGTCACCACAATCAAAACTGTCCCCAGACATTGCCAAATATCCAGGGCTGGGGTAGGGTAGAGGAGGTGGTGATTGAGGGCCAGTGGAGTGGAGAGTAACAGAGAGATGCAGAAAGCTAAGAAAGAGATGGTGCTTAGAGGCAGTAGGACAGCAGCAGGCAGCTCAGGTTTTCTAACACAACAGAATAAAAGTTTTCTATCCAACAATAAGAAAAATTAAGAACCAGAGAAGATATCAGGAAATTACTTACAACACTTAAGCCAGAGTATTAATACCTTTGCCCCTGAGAGTATAATCAATTGACAAGATCTATACAGGTAAATAAATAGGCAAAGCACATGAAGCACAAATTTTTACACAGAAATATGATGGCAAACACATAAAATATTCACACTTATCTATAAAACTGATGATGTCTCTTGTTCTTACTGTTTTTCTAAAGTTCAGGTTAAAAGTCATTAGATGAGGCAGAGCAAATTAGGTGCCTTGAGTGGTGGGGGGTCCTCAGAAAGGGGAGCCACAGCAGCTAAAGCGGAGTGTCAGAACTTGGGAAGAAGGAACATTCACATGTTAACCTTGGAGCTGGACAGGAGAGAGCAACAGAGATGTGGCATTTTGTTTTGGAAAGGGAGGAAAGTAGAATGAACTCTATTTGTTGGAGATATTGGTGTGAACTCATGGTATTCAGTAAAGAGAAAGATATGTAGAAATAAACATGGATGTAAAGCTTGTATATTTCTGTATGTCCCACATGCACACATTTCCTAGCTGTGGCCACTGAGAGGGCCTGGGAGCTGCCATGCCCAGTGCACATCTAGTCCTAGCACCTTGGTTTCTAAATACTATTCTCCACTTAAAAGTGCTCCTTAGAAAAATGGCTGATTCCAGGGCTGGACCAGAGAAAAGCAGATGAGCCTGGAATATCTTGTTGTTTCATAAGAAAAGGAAGTACCCAAAGAAAGATGAGAATATACCAAAAGGCCATGGGAGCTAGCTTGAAGAGGCATCCACTAGCCAAATCTATGGCAATTTTGAACATGGAAATAATAAATAGTAATAGATTGATTATAACCCATTGAATAAAAAGGAATTCATGAACCCACACTAATCCGAATAAATCAATGCTTAGTCTAAGTTTGATGAGGAATATTATATTTTCATGATCTCAAAGTAACTACCTTCCACCCCAAAATGCTTATTAATTACAAAAGGAAAATGAGTAACTTCACAGTGAAGAAGTCTGGCAGATAACACTTTAACTGAGTGATCAAAGTTAATAACATCAGTAATAAGGCTGATTGAAGTTATGTGCCACCTGATAGGGTATAATGAGAAGAACACAGCATCATTACTGTGATATTCCTGCCAAACATGCGTAACCTGAATCTAATCATGAAGAAACATCAAGCAAACCCAAACTGAGGAACTTTATACAAAATAACTGGCTTCTAATCTTCAAAAGTGCCACGCTCATAAAGTCAAGGAAACATAAGCTTTGATACTGAACTGGATCATTTTGCCAAGAAAAAGGATCATTGTGGAATGATTAGCGAACATTGAATGTGTCAGTGTTAACTTCCTGATTTTCATGGTTGTATTGTAGGACAATGTCATTGTATGTAGGAAATACACAATTTGGCGGTGGTGGGCTATAATGTTGGCAACTTATCCTGTAATAGTTTAGAAAAAATGAGTTGTACTGTTCTTGCAACTTTTCTCTAAGTCTGAGAAATTAAATTAATGGTAGCAGTGCTGATAGTCTCAGACCTTACTGATACTCTTTGGATAGCAAATTAAAAATATGTATCAAAAACCTTCAAAATGTTCATATTTTAACTGACATCTTTTATCTAAGGGAACAAAAAAACATTGGAAAGACATTTTAATTATAATGTTAAGTGGAAAAGTCATTAATAACTGTACATGCCATGGGTTCTTAATATGTACGAAAAATCATAGAAAAAAGACTGGAAGTGCCCCTTTCCCACCATTCTTTGAGTTATATTCCCAAGGCAGGATGGCTAAACTGTCTATCCATTGGCTAAACTGTCTTCCTGTTATTTCTTTCCAATATATGTTTTTTTCTCATCAACATACTTTTATTTTTTTTTCCTTTTTTTTTATTGCAGCATATTATGGGGGTACAAGTGTTAAGGTTACGTACATTGCCCTTACCCCCCTCCCCCCTCCAGTCAGAGCCTCAAGCCTGACCATCCCCCAGACGGTGCACATCGCACTCATTATGTATGTATATACCCATCCCCTCATTCCCCCTCCCATCTGCCTGACACCCAATAAATGTTGTTCCTGTGTGTCCACTTAGGTGTTGATCAGCTAATACCAATTGGCTGGTGAGTACATGTGGTGCCTGTCCATCCATTCTTGGGATACTTCACTTAGTAGAACGGGTTTCAGCTCCATCCAGGA
>CAUYRT010098198.1:0-16652 GCA_963574885.1 Lepilemur ruficaudatus
CCAGCTACTTGGGAGGCTGAGACAGAAGGATCGCTTCAGCCCAGGAGTTTGAGGTTGCTGTGAGCTAGGTTGACGCCACGGCACTCTAGCCCGGGCAACAGAGTGAGACTCTGTCTCAAAAAAAAAAAAAAAAAAAAAAATCTCTGAAATTGGAAATGCAGCATATAATCTGTGGCATATCACGAATCACCAAAAAATTAGCAGCTTTCCTTCTAGATGGTTCATAAAACAATGATGTGTATCTTACAATTGATGGCATCTTAGATTTGATAAGACATAGTATTGATCACAAGATTGATCATATTGTGTCAAGATTTTGTTATGCAGAAAACTTAATCCATTTTAAGTAGAGGGCAGTAGGATATTCATTCATTTGATACTTAACAAACTTTACTGCATAGCTAGTTATTACATGGGAGAGTGACAGTGAGGCACCTGGGGGAAAATAAAAGGGCTTTAGAGAAGACAAACCTGGGTCTGAATTTTGGCTCAATCACATATTTGATCTGAGAGAGGAGTCTTAGTTACCTGAACTCTAGTTTTCTCATCTATGAAATGGGTATAATATCTAACCTTGCAAGGCTACATGGATTAACATATACACAGTGACTGGTACTTTAAGCAGGTACTCAAGAATTCACTCTGCCTTTTCTTTTCTTTTCTTTTTTTCCTTTGAGACAGAGTCTCACTCTGTTGCCGGGGCTAGAGTGCCGTGGCATCAGCCTAGCTCACGGCAACCTCAAACTCCTGGGCTCAAGCAATACTACTGCCTCAGCCTCCCAAGTAGCTGGGACTACAGGCATGCACCACCATGTCCAGCTAATTTTTTTTTCTATATATTTTTAGTTTGCCAATTAATTTCTTTCTATTTTGGGTAAGGACGGGGTCTTGCTCTTGCTCAGGCTGGTTTCAAACTTCTGACCTTGAGTGGTGATCCTCCCGCCTCAGCCTCCCAGAGTGCTAGGATTACAGGCATGAGCCTCCGTGCCCAGCCACCCTGTCTTTTCTTGACACCTACCTGTATTGCCTAATTCAATGAACATAAGAAAAAGTTGGCAGGTAAAGAGAAAAACAAAATTAACTATTCTTACCTGGAGCCACTTGTGTTCTCCCGACAGTTTTCTTTGAGACTGTTTGGCTTAAAACAGTTTGGGAAGATGGTTCATCCTCTAAAGAATCGATATGAAAAGAATTAAAATTCAGAATATATGACCTGGGAGATAATGGTACAGATTATTCATATTTACAGCAATATATAAACAAAAATGCAAGTAATTCATTTCTTCAGAAACATATAGTTACATTTACCAAAACTTAAGAATTAAACTAGTCAGAGGTCATTGCAGTGGCTCAGGCCTGCAATCCTAGCACTCTGGGAGGCCGAGGTGAGTGGATTGTTTGAGCTCAGGAGTTTGACACCAGCCTGAGCAAGAGCAAGACCACGTCTCTACTAAAAATAGAAATAAATCAGCTCGACAACTAAAAATATATAAGAAAAAATTAGCCAGGCATGGTGGTGCACGCCTGTAGTTCCGGCTACTCGGGAGGCTGAGGCAGGAGGATCGCTTGAGCCCTGGAGTTTGAGGTTGCTGTGAGCTATGATGATGCCACTGCACTCTAGCTCCAGCAACACAGTGAGACTCTGTCTCAAAAAAAACAAAGAAAACTAGTCAGAAATCCTCTTAAGACAGAACATAACTAATTCGTCAGGATGTAAAAATATTCACCATTGTGGCTTTGCAATAAAAATGTATTACTTTAGAAAATTAAAAAGATGGGGTAGAGTTTCACAAATGATGTGGGAAAAAACGGAAGAGTGAAACACGTTTATATCCTTAAAGATTTACTAAAGTAGAAGCAAATTCCTTACTCTTTAAAAAAGAAGCCTATATAACTGCACGAGTATCTCTGAAAATCAATACAACGTAACATGTTTATTGCCTACCCTGTGCAAAGCATTCTCCCAGGTACTCAAAGAGATATAGAATTAACACAAGTACATAAATTATCAAATATATATGATAGGATCCTTGTCTTCAAAAAGTTTATAATCTTAAAAGAAATAAAACTAACATACACATGGGCTAAACTATCTTGAGTTATGACACCCAAAAGTAGCTTACATTAACATCAAGTTTCCAAAATCAAGTCTTCAAATGTGTCAGAACTTAAAGATTCAGCAGGTAAACTTGCAGCCTATTACTGTCCTCTAAGATGAAAATCCACTCCTCTTCATATCCATCAATGGTCTACCACTATGTCACCCTATTGTGACCCAAATCCCCTTTTACCTCATAAGTGCCTCACACAGGGCTAATATGAAACTTCATCTGTGACTTAGTGTTAGGTCCCAGGGTGGGGTCAGGGTAAGAGAGGACAGGTTAAAAAAATTGATTCACCTATGACTCACCTAAAACTATACACTCATTTTGTCAGCACCCTTTTGGCCCATTTAGATGAAAACTTGTTAACTAATTAAGAGTCTTTTTTTGCCAGGTTACAGTGAGGGCCACCAGAGTGGCAAATTTTTGGTAGGGACCAACACACTGGAGAAAGAGCGATCAGCTCAAGTTTATTTCAGTTCAGGATACCTGAGTTACCCCATTTCGACATAAGTGGGGTGGGATCTCAAGTCAATTCACTAACTCCACTATCCCTCGACACGCCCACTCACAAAAAATTTCCCCTTCCCCTCTCCCCAACTGGGTGGGGATGGGAAAAGACTGGAAGGTTAGATTAGAACCACGATCTCCAGCTGGTGACTTCTGGCCTCTGAGCTTTAGAGGAAATGGAAGTGGCTTCCGTAGAAACCAGCCGCAAGACAGAAGGATCCGAAATGAAACTGAACTCGGAGTGACTCGCCGACCCGTCCCCTCGTGAAAGCCTGCAGAAAGAGGCAACCCTGACTCCCCTAAACTGATGCCCAGGGTGGGGCCAAGCTCCCAGGCTCCGTCCAGGTGGCTTGGCACGACCATCTTTCTATTCTGCCACTCGGCGCCTCCTGCCCGCCTGCGGCTCTGGGTGGACCCCGCGCGAGGCCGCACGTACAGCGGGGACCGAGGAGGACTCTATACCCAGGCGGGCATGCGCTCCGCGGAGGCACACACCAGCAGCACGCGTTGCCTGGCTTGCGGCTGAGACTTATCTCTGCCTACCTTCAGAGGAAGGAGAGTCCCGCAACCCTCTCCTGGTCGTAACCGGAGACGTTTGTAGCCGAGGCTGCTGTAATCGGGCAGTCCTTCGAGTCTTCATCTCCTCGGCTTCCCGGAGTCGCGGCTGTCTCTGCTGCCTAGACCGAAGGTAGTAGGCGCTTTCTCTCACTTCCTCTTTCGCAGAATCGGGCCGGAACACTTCTAGCGAGGTTCGTTTTCCTCCCGGGGACCTTTCTTTGGTCACCCGGGGCTCGAAGTCGCCATACACTTCTGGCGGCTTGTCTGAGAACCTCACTTCCCGCCGGCCCTGGCGCGACGGAGTTCCGTACGCAGGCGCGCCACTGCCGCCGCCATTTTGAGGGGCGACCGGGGGCCTTCCCTCTCGGAGGGGGGCCCTGGGCGTGACGCGCACACCCCATCCTTCCCAGACCGGCTCCGCCCGCCGCCCCTGGTCCGCCATTGTTGTTGACGTAGCTTGAGTCGATCGTAAAGACGGCTTTGTGGCCCCTATATTATCCAGATGGTGGTGACGATGGCTTCTCGGGACTGTTGGGCGGTGGTCACGGTGGTCAGGGAGGCAGTTGAGAGTCGCCGGGGCCGCCGCCTGCGTCGTCGCTGCTGAGCACCAAACCCGCCTCTGGGCCCATGGTGTGTCTTGAGGGCAGTGGGAGAGGCAGTGCCTGCGCGGGGTCAGCTGCTGTGGGTCACTCCCGCCTCCTGGCTGGAGGCTCCAAAGAGGAGGAGAAGGGGGAGGAGGACGTCTCGGCCGTGAGGGAGGGAGAGGTGGGGGCGACAGAAGGTTGACAGGGCAAATTGCCTGTCCTAAGTCCGGCCGCTTGCGACTAGTACTGCCCGCACGCTGGAGACGCCCATCCTGGCCCCCAGTATCCAGTCTCCCGGAAAGAATGAGTGAGACGAGGGTGGAGAAGACCGCGTTTCAATCCTCGGTCCCAGGCTGTTGCGCAGTTTTCCTGGAACCTAGCAGGAGTGATGGTCAGAGAGAGAACTTTTGCACATGTCATCTTTTCGTGGAAAAATTCTGGTTTCAAGGGCATTAGGGGCCGGGCGCGGTGGCTCACGCCTGTAATCCTAGCACTCCGAGAAGCCGAGGCGGGCGGATCGCTCAAGGTCAGGAGTTTGAAACCAGCCTGGGCAAGAGCGAGACCCCATCTCTACTAAAACTAGAAAGAAATTAATTGGCCGACTAAAAATATATATAGAAAAAATTAGCCGGGCATGGTGGCGCATGCCTGTAGTCCCAGCTACCGGGAGGCTGAGGCAGAAGGATTGCTTGAGCCCAGGAGTTTGAGGTTGCTGTGAGCTAGGCTGATGCCACGGCAGTCCAGCCTGGGCAACAGAGTGAGACTCTGTCTCAGGAAAAAAAAAAAAGGCATTAGGAAGGTGATTATTGAGTTTTAAATTTTAAATCACTTGTTGAGGGTGTACAAAATTGTATCTGCTGTCGCGCTCATTGGATGAATTTCCATTTGCAAAACGTACCCATAGCAAACTGAACTGTATTCCTGGTCTTTCATATTTCCTGGTCCGGAACACCGTAATAATGCTGCGTTATGCACAGTGTCAACGGGAAAAAAAGCCAAACTCTGTAAAATAATTTTAAAGAGATTTCCTCTGAGCCAAACTTGAGGACCATGACCCGTAGCCAAGCCCAAGAAGCCTTGAGCAAGTGGACTCGCTGTGGGTGGGTTATAGTTTGGTTTTATACATTTCAGGGAGACAGGGGTTACAGGTAAAGTCATAAATCAATACGTGGGAGGCATACATTGGTTTGGCTCGAAAAGGTGGGCCTTCTCAAAGTGGCGGGGGCTTACAGGTGGGTTTGAAGATTCTTTGGCTTGTAAAAGGCAGCATTGTAATTTTAAGTTGTGAGCCATTATTTTTACTTTGATTTTGGTTATGGCTTGATATACTGCATTTAATTTAAGGTTTCTGCTCTTAGTTTATGGAATCAGAAACCATGATAAAAGCTTTTTTTTTTCAACTTGGTATACTTGCGGATAATCTGTAAATGTCTAACCAAATTTAGACAAGCTCAGAGAAGGCCGATTAAGTTAGTGTAAAGTCTAAATAATTATTGAAAGAAAGCTTAATGTTACCTTCAGATATACAACTTGTCTTCTTGGAGGACTTTCTTCGATTGATTTCAGTGAATAGATTTAAAGAATTGTAATTTGGATACCAGTTACAATGAATGATTCTGAAAAATTTGAAGGTGTTTGTTTATTCGTCCAAATAATCACTTTAGAATATTTTTGAGCAACTCATTTGTTGCTCAAACCTGGGATAAATTTCTTAAGTCTTAAAAGTTTTAATGTGTACTTTGTTTTCACTAATAGTTCATAAATTTGGCCACAAATACAAGGAATTACATGCTTTACAGTTAGATTTTGGCCTGTTAAGAGTTTAGTTTAGCTTTGTTTACTATATACAATATAGCAAAACAAACAAACAAAACCCAAAACCTGGAGGAGCAGTAACAAGAGTTACTGCTACTCCTAGGTTTTTTTTTTTTTTTTTCAGTCTTTCAAAAGAGAAGATGAAAAAGGATACTCTATCTTATCAGCCTTGACTAGATGGTATATTTGGAAAATTTGGGGGGAGGTGGGGAGACAGAAAAAAAGAAAATTTGTGAAACTTACTCTTTTTTGACAAAATGCTGGAAAGTACTTGGTAAGACCTTGTTTTTGTTTATTTATGTTTTAAGTAATGCTTTCTCTGTACGGTGGCTATTACATTGCTTATTAGTAACACATAATAGTAAAAGTTTCTTAATAGGTATAATCATTAAATATAAATTTTATGGTATTTATTAATAGACTAAGTTCATATTATGAACATTAATGCACATATTAAGAACCTCGTTAATACATTTACCAGGACAGGTGATTATGTACAAAGTTGGATGCTGGCTTGTAAAACTTGGATACAGGCTTGTATTAATGAAACAGGTTTGAGGGACATATTAAAAAAGAAAAAGGTGAAAGATTCTACATATTGAATAATCAGTATATGTGTTATTTTGTTATTAAAATGCTTATAAAGCTGTAATTATGGCTTTTCATAGAAATGAATAATGAGACTCAAAATCAGAGGCATGGTAACTTTAATGCTAACACTACATATATATATTTTTTTGTTTGTTTGTTTGTTTTGTTTTTTGAGACAGAGCCTCACTCTGTTGCCCGGGCTAGAGTGCCGTGACGTTAGCCTAGCTCACAGCAACCTCAAACTCCTGGGCTCTAGCAATACTTCTCCCTCAGCCTCCTGAGTAGCTGAGACTACAGGCATGCGCCACCATGCCCAGCTAATTTTTTGCTATATATTTTTAGTTGGCCAATTAATTTCTTTCTATTTTTAGTAGATACGGGGTCTCCCTCTTGCTCAGGCTGGTTTCCAACTCCTGACCTTGAGCAATACTCCCGCCTCAGCCTCCCAGAGTGCTAGGATTACAGACATGGGCCACTGTGCCCGGCCAACACTATATGTTTGCTCAGGATTTTCCATTTCTTGTCTAGGGCATAAGGTTACATAATCCTAGTGCTACCAGGACTGCCTCCCACAACCAGCAACCTTGCAAATACCAAACGTTTATCATTGACCGTGAGGCAAACATAAACTCTTGTCAAATCAGATATTCTGCTGTAGATGTTTTCCAAACTATAACGGTGGCCCAAAAGAGGTGTCATTACAGTGATGGGAGACTAATAGCAAATATGAGGGATTTTCTGGGTTACTAATACCAAGATGAAAGAATGCCTGAGTTCTGAATGTTAAATAGTTACTTCGGAAATTTGAGAAATATAGAGGAATTCAGTGAATCAAAAGAGAAGACAGGTAAGAGAAGAAATGATAATAATAAAGAAAACACTCATTAATTCATATATTTATTAATCATCTTTTACCAAACCAAACTGGAGTCCCTCACTCACTGGGCACAGTAAAGTCAGGCACTGAAACCAGAATTGCAGGGCACCATGCAAGGATACCGAGAAGCTAATGTTTAAGACCAGGACTCCCCCGTGGTTTATAAGCCAGGGTTTTTAGAGGCAAAGGTCCATTTCAGGCAGGCAAAGTTGTAAATCAATACATGAAAATTATACATTGGCCTGGCCCCAAAAGGTGGGATATTCTGAAGCAGGCACGGGGCTGGGATGGGAATAGATGGGGGTGGGAATAGGTGGATTCAGAGATTCCTGGATTAGTGAGATGTTAAAGATGGATGTGACAGTGCCTCCAGGAAATGTAGAACAAAGAATGGGGTTCAGAGTTTAATCCCTCAGTTCCTCTTTATCTGCATTTTCCATCTGGTAGGGGTTTCTGAAAAACAGCTCAGGAACATATGGGTGGGTGTGGTGGTGGTTCATCCCCTGTAATCCTAGCACTCCAGGAGGATAGCTTGAGCTCAGAAGTTCAAGACTATCCAGAGCTAAAGGGAGATCCTGTCTCTACTAAAAATAGAAAAAATTGGGTGGTATGATGGTGTGCACCTGTAGTTCCAGCTATTCAGGAGGCTGAGGTAGGATTGCGTGAGCCCGGGATTGAGGTTGCAGTGAGTTATGATCATGACACTGCACTCTAGCCAGGGCAACAAAGTGAGACACTGACTCAAAAAAAAAAAAAAAAAAAAAGAAAATGTCATATTTTCGTTTCCATAGGGAAACAAAACACCTCATGATTTTGATGATTTTGGCTCTTTTCATGGGCCATTGTTCTCATCAGTTTGCCTGTTCACTTTTTTTTTTTTAAAGGCTAGTCAAGTGAAAGCAGTGGGAGTGAAGAAGAAACAAAGGAATTTGTAACTGGTTGTGATTAGTTGTAAACACCACTGCACTGGGACCAGCTGCCTATTCACTTTTCAAGAATGGCCAGGTGCCAGGAACTTCCCTGCAAGATTTTCTTTTATTTCCATGTTGAGGGTGCCCAAAAACTCCCAAGGAGGGATCCTTGCCCTGCATCACATGTATTATATACCAACAAAGATGATGATAGCTTTACCTTTAGGGAACTTTCCATTTATTAGGAAAGATGGATACACAAAAAGTTAGAATTCAGATTAAATGACTGATATTTAATTTACATGCTTAGGTATTATGGCTTGGTCTAGAAACCTGTGCTCTTGAGACTGGGTTTCTAAATCAGCTATTTTAAATAAAACTTATTTTAAAATAATAAATTTTTGTACAGAAGTTTTTTTGTTTAGGGTAAGCAGAAATCCAGTTATTTAAAGAGAAAGCCTCTGTCAGTTCATTGTGCATAATCACATTTCTGGTTGGATAGGGAAGTAAATATCTTTAGGGTTGTGGTTTAGTAGTAGTACTAGGAAGGGGCAACATTGTTAGTTTTGATAAGGAAAGGATTAAAATATTACATAAAAGAAGTTAAAGACATAGTAGTTGGCTCCATTTATTCTCTATTCTCACAAGATACAGAAAAAATATTTTAAAGAATTAATACAAACGAGGCTGGGCGTGGTGGCTCACGCCTGTAATCCTAGCACTCTTGGGGGCCAAGGCGGGAGGCTCACTCAAAGTCAGGAGTTTGAAACCAGCCTGAGCAAGAGCGAGACCCCAGTCTCTACTAAAAATAGAAAGAAATTTATTGGCCAACTAAAAAATATATAGAAAAAATTAGCCAGGCATGGTGGCACATGCCTGTGGTCCCAGTTACTTGGGAGGCTGAGGCAGAAGTATTGCTTGAGCCCAGGAGTTTGAGCTTGCTGTGAGCTAGGCTGATGCCACGGCACTCTAGCCCAAGCAACAGAGTGAGACTCTGTCTCAAAAAAAAAAAAAAAAAATTAATGAAAATGTCTTGCTAGAAATCTTATACTGAAATTAAGAAAATTTAAACTCAATGAAGTGAGTAGAATATAGGATTCTTCCATTAATTCTTTGTTGAATTAGAAATTGCAGTCAATTATTGAACAGCATCTAAGTGTTCCCAAATCCTGTGACTTCTGCCAAAAGAGGATGATTGAGAGGTAAAAGCACCAAAAATCATGTTGCATGGTTAGTTCAGTAAATATTTGAGCTACTACTATGTTGTAGGCAGTCCCTGTTCTCTGTGGTAGGGATAAAGCAGTGAACAAAATAGACTAAAAGACAAAAAACCATCCTACCTTCTTGGAGTTTATAGTCTGTGAGAAGTGTCAGACAAAAATCAAAGTAGTGTGTTGGTCAGAAAGGTTATGGAAAAAATGAGGAAAGGGGAAGGGAGATTTACGTGAGTAGATTTCTTCTGTGTTATCTTGAATTAGTGGAGGTCAGGAACAGGAATTTTAGACTTACTTGACTTTGCCCCTAACTAGTTATATGTTTTTGGGTAAATTGCTTACTCCATTTTCACATTTATAAAATTAATAGATCAAAACAAGAGCTATTTTGATTCATTTACTGTTACTAGCAGACACGTGCTACATATGTTATCTCATTTACTTACAGCCTTATGAGGTAAGTAACCTTGTCCCCATTTGACAGATGAGCAAACTGAGGTTTAGATTAAGCAACTCATTTGAGAACATGTTCCTAGTAATGGGAGAGGCTGGGTTCCAAGTCATGGTGTTTGCCATTATCAAATTCAGTACTGCCTCTCACTGTGTGGGTCCTATAGATTCTTTCTAGTCTTATGAATTTCAGGTCTTTGTAAGGGTTAGGGTGATCAGACGTCTTGCGGAGATGCCTGCAGTCCTGTCAGATGTCACCATGAGAACTCCAAGACCTCCGGGTTTCAGTTGCGGGTCCCTCGCCATGCCCCTCGCCTGGGCGCGGGCAGACGTACCGGCAGTGTAGGGGGAACCGTGTAGAGTTGGGGGAGGAGGGAGGAGGCGGGGCACGGGGACTACTAGTCCCAGCATTCCGCGGACGCCTTCCGGCGGGTCGTTGTCACGTGGGCGAGGACAGGGTCGACGTTCGGCCGCGCGGCGCCAGGGGTGCAGCCTGGCGTTGTGGAGCAGAGGAAAGACCCGAAAGGCTGCACTGGTATTGACGGGCCTACGACTTAAAACTCAGCTAGAATTTGTAAGTAAACAAAATGTGCAACCTTCTCATGTTTTAGTATTTAAACTGATATCTTTTTCTTTCAAAAGGTTCAGAAATGATTCCTCCCCACCCCCACCTCCCAACCGCGCAAACAGTAAACGAGGTAGGTTGGGGGTATCTTTTTGTTTTGGAGTTAAAAAGAGAGAAAGTCTTATAAATATTAAACGGATTAAGGGGTGAGTAAATTTTTGGTTTAGACTTTAATATGCGAAGCAGAATTTAAGTTTCGAAATGTAAACTGTAGATCTGCCAACACCAGGTGGCGATTACCCCGTGCCTACCGTTCGTCATCTTAATCCTTTAAAAGATAGTGCTTTTTTAAAAGGTGCTAAGAAGAGCAAAGTTTGAAGTTTCAGTAAGACCCCCTCCCCTACAGTTTTGCTTACATATTATGTATGTATCCTACTCTCGGTATTATATTCCCGATGAAAAAGTTTACCCTTCTTCCAAAGTTTATAGCGCTCTTTCTCAGTAGTGTTTAATTGTTAAGATTTATACTATTACACAGATCCAGAAATGAGTTATCTTGCACAGATTAAACATACATACTGGTATTGTTTCTTTTACTTGTCTTTAGGTCTTTAAAACATTTTATTTTGGATCTATGTAAGAGATCCTTTCCTTGTGTGCCGTGGCAGCTGTCCATTTTTATCAGTTTTATTTTTTAATCACATGATTGATGTACAAATGGCCGGTGGAAACTCATTTAATGAGAAAAGGAACTTCATGGTAGAGTAACTACAAATATTCTTGGAAGCGTTTGGATTAGAACAGTTTGAAAAACGAAAATTTGCTATGAAAACTTTAAGTGAGAGCTTTTCTCCCGTAATGTTTGTTATGATCAGTGCGGAGTCCACAACTTGATACCAGTTTTGCTGCAGGTTTATTGTGTAATCTTGAATGACTCATTTAAGCCGTATTTTACCTAGTTTGCTTCCTAATGGAGGAGTAGTACTAGCCTAAGAGCTTTGATAATTCGGAAGTTAACTTCAGAATTTAGCTAGTTATTTGAGGGTTATTGGTTATTTTTAATAATGCATTATGTCTTGTGTGTAACTTATTTCTGCTTAAGAAGTCATGAAAGTCCACATTTCTTTGAAGTGCCACTCGAATTTCCTGAAGAAAGTTTTCTCAGAGGAGGCTTGTTTCGTTTTTCACTTTCAGGTCGTACGCTAAGCGAAATGCGAAACCACATAAACTTTAAGGTTCAACAACCTCTAAAAAAATTTAAAGAATAAAGAAATGGCTGTTTTTGTTTTGTATTTAGAATTTTAATTAAGTTTCATTAATATTTCTACATCCTGTGAGCTGCTTATTGTGTCCCACGAGAGATAATTCAATGTGGCAATTGGTACTTTAAATCATAAATTTTGCACGGAAATCAAGCATTTGGGAATAATGTAGGGTGTTATGGAAAGCGGACATTCATAGGGTCGTTTGGAGTATTAAATGGGATAGTTTTAAGGATTCAGTAAATGGGAAATGTTAATTACTTTTGGGGCTACTTTCCTCTTTACTAATATTAGAGGAATTGGCAAATGATTTTTTTGTGACTCAGATACAAACTGTACACATGATTTTGGTAATCAAATAGAAAGGAAGAAAATTCACCTATAATTACACTACCTCAACAAACCAAATTGTTTTGATTTTTATATATTTTCCCTCAGGCCTTGACCATAGTTATACATAATGTAAATGTAATAACATTTTTGCAAGAAGTCAAATTTAAAACATGGGTTTGTTAATTTTTGAGGGTTTTGTTTTAATTATATAAATAGAGCTGTTTCTGCCTTTTTTTCAGGTCTTGTGAAGCAGCAGCAGAACTTTCCTTTAGTGCAGTTTCCACTTGCTTTCCCCATTCCAAAAAATAAAACCTGCACTTGTACTTTTATTTAATATTCATATGATAATAGTTAACAGTTTTTGAGGACTTCTTTTGTGCCCCCATAGTTGTAAGTGTTACACATTATCTCATTTAAGTCTCCCACTACCTCTTCTATCTAGGTAGTAGTATTCCATTTTGGGACTAAGAAAACCAAAGGCATACAGAGAGAGTTCACCATGTCAGAAGCTGGAGCTTCAGGCCTAGGCAGTCTGACTTTAAGGGTAGTGCTGTACTGGGTTCTATATTTGTAGATTCACTATATGGATGTTAGGTCATGTATGTAGGTAGGAGTTGATCCTAGAGGCTGACTTACAACTTCTTTGTATTAAAGTAATATTATTTATAGTATTTTTTAAAGTACTGTATAAAGATACTTTATAACTATTTTTTCTTTACTTAGACCACCAGACTTTTAACAGCTTTTATAGGAAAATAAAGAACAGGACAGTGTTTACTTCTTTAATGGATGAGGCCTTTCACCTATAGTTTTGTTAGTTGCAGCGGTAAAAATATGATTTATACACAAGGCAAATTATTAGGTGTAAACTTGCCCTTTTTGTTTATTAGAGATGAAAATGGGGTTTGTAATTAAGGAAAACTAACTTTTCTTTAAAGCAGTGCTCCTTAAACTTTACAGTGAATACCAGAATCATTTGGCAAATTTCTTAAAACATGAATTCCTACAGGAGACTCTGAGAGATTCTGGTCTAGTGGGTCTAGCTTGGGGTGCAAGAATTTGTATTGCTAGCAAGCTCCAGGTGATGCTAATGATTCCCAGCTAATGAATTTAATATAATAAGGAAACAAATATTAGTGGTGGTTGTCCACATTGTTGACTTGACAGTTATACCTTGGTAGCATTGAGTACTCAGATCTTGTTTGTTAAAGGAACCACAACTTTTTAGAGAAGTGGTTGATTTCAGGGCTGGGCAGGGAAAATACAAGATGAGCCTGGAACATCTTGTGCTTGAAATGAAGGAAATGCTCAAAATAAGTATTTGAGTCCATACTGATACAGCTGAATAAATAGATAAATAGGGGAGAAGGTACGACTCTTACAGAAGAATTTCAGTTAATAAACATAGAAGGAAAGAAGGAAATAGAAAACCACCATCAGGCAAACAGCAGCATAGTAGGTATTGAATACAAAATCCATCTATGCTGATAGTGAGTGAAAGATTGGGGAAAATCAGGGTATTTATATGGTTTCAAAGTATCTCCCCCAGGATAATTATTAACTACAAAAGAAAATAGTAACTTGACAGTGGAAGTATCATGTTAATCAAGTGGTCAAGGTTAACATCACCAGTAATAAAACAAGGACATCATGAACCCAGTGATATGATGCAGTGAAGGCTACAACACCATTTATGTGATGTTTATTCTTCTTGCCCCAAATGCATAATCTCTTACCTTTCTAATCATGATATAATATTTTAAAAACTCATTGGGGAAACAGTCTACGAAATAACCAGTATTCTTCAAAAGTGTCAAGGTCACAAAGACAAGGGAAGGTCATAAGAGACAAGTAAAGACTGAGGAGAAATAGCAACTAAATGCAATGTAATGTGGGGATCTTGGATTGGACCCTGGAACTGAAAAAGGGCATTAGTGGGAAAACTGGTGAAATTTGAACATGGCCTATAGTTAATTGACTTGTACCAATGTTAATTTCTGGATTTTGATAATTATACTTTAATTATATAAGATGCTAGATGAAGAATATAAAGGAACTCTGCACTATTTTTGCAACTTTTCTATAAGTCCGAAATTAGTTCAAAGTAAAAAGTTTAAAATAAAACACAGAAAAATATGTTCACTTGAAGTAGCTCTACTAAAAGTGGTCAGGGGAGTTGAACTAAAACTGGGAGTTGGTTATGCCACCCAGCATTGGAAATCTTAGCAAACTCTTAGATCCTTTGTGCATTGCTTAATGCTTCTGCATGGTCAGCCTAAACCAGAGATAGGCGTCAAAGGGATTGGAAGGTAATAGGAAGAAGGGTACTATACATATCTACTCAGAAGATATGAAGATATGTATAGTATCTGCTGAACTGTGCTGGGCATTCAGTCCTTATGTACAAAAACATTTCCCTAAGGAAGTAATTGGAGTGCTTTTGTTCCTAGTTTAGTACTTTTTCAAAATTCCTTTTAAAAATCTGGAGTAAGTTACCAGTTAGTGAAAATACTGGGAAACAAGTGGGTAAATTGTGAAAATAGTAATGCTGGGTGGGATATTATGACAATGGATATGGTGCACAGGAATGGGCAAGACTTAGAAATGTAGTTTTAAACACAAGCACAAATAGCTAGTACATGTAATAGAAATTTAAGCTTGGCACAGAGTCGGACTGTTGAAAACTGTGTATTAGTCTTAAAGGCTTGGCTGCTGGTATTTCAAAGTTAAACTGTAGAATTTGAACCATGGACTTTGAGTCCATTAGGACAACACAGATAGAAATGTACGAGTAAATTTCTAAATCATTTGTTCTCCTTTATGGACAATCTCCATTCCCCCCCACCAAAAGTATGCTAGCAGTACATCTACATACCTGTTTTGTTTGTTAGTTCTTGGGGTAAAAGGGAACATTCTGCAGCTGTTTTCTAACCTAGGATCACATTTTTCATTCGGCTTATCTGTTCTTAAGAGAACTGTGGGCCGGGCGTGGTGGCTCAAGCCTGTAATCCTAGCACTCCAGGAGGCCAAGGCAGGAGTATCACTCAGGTCAGGAGTTTGAGACCAGCCTGAGCAAGAGCAAGACCCCGTCTCTACTAAAAATAGAAAGAAATTAATTGAACAACTAAAAATATATGGAAAAAATTAGCCAGGCATGGTGGCTACAAGTCCTAGCTACTCAGGAGGCTGAGGCAGGAGGATCACCCGAGCCCAGGAGTTTGAGGTTGCTGTGAGCTAGGCTGATGCCGTGGCACTCTAGTCCGGGCAACAGAGTAAGACTCTGTACCAAAAAAAAAAAAAAAAAGAGAGAACTGTGTGTGTGCCAAATAGTACTGAATATTGTCATCTGTATGCCTTCTCTCAGTGGTCTCAAGACCATTTTGCCAAATTAAAAGTAGTTCTTTGCACAACGAATTGAAGACTTCTCAGGAGCATTTTTTATAATGCATTTTAAACAAATTATTTTAGATTAGTGAATTCAAAAAGAGTGATTCCTTTTGTTTTCATACTCCCTAATAATCTCCCATCATCTAAATTCAGAACTAGTTATGAAATAGGAAGCTCTTAAGATTTCACCTTGTGTATGAAACTGATAAGAGAAACTAACTCATACAAAAAAGACAGCTATGATTATTGATTAGCCTTAGAATATAATACCACATAGAGGATAATATTTAAAATGGGAATGCAAGAGGATTTAAAGCACTTACGTTTTTTTCTGTATGTTTCTCTTTTATTTTATGTACTATATATCAAGAGTTGGTTGAGGCTGAAGTCTAAAGGATATATTGCCTGGAAAAGTCACCCAAATTCTGACATAGTCTGAAACTAATTGTTGTGCTACCACTAAAAAGAAGAAGAGAATTTTTGTTTATCAAAGGCAAATTTGAGTTTACTTACTAACATTCATTCAGGAAAGAATGAAATAGAATCAGAATGTTTAGAGAAGGTAATTATTTAACATGTATGAAGCTGCCATGGTTAGTGGATGTAAATTTCAGTGGATTAAATAGAACTGCATTTTCTGTTTTGTTGTGAAAGTGCTGTTTTCTTTTCTAAATTTTCTTCTAATAAAATTTCAGGAAGAATCTTAAATTTACTTTAGTTCTCAGAAACAAAAGTTCTGATTGTGTATCTTTTGTATAGCATTTGTGTGGTAGGGAAACTCTCAAAACTTTGATTTTTGCTCACTGTTTTTGGCAGAAGGTTTGTTTCAAAATACAGGTGGCATGCGCCTATAATCCAAGCTACTCAGGAGGCTGAGGCAGGAGTTCAAGTCTAGTCTGGGACCCTGTCTCTAAAAAATAATACTAAATTAAAAAAAAATACAGCCATTCCAGCTTCTTCTGTGGGCCTTCCTAAACTTCCTGTGATCTCTCTGTACAGATGATCTTTTTTCTCTTTTTTTTTTCCCTTTAAGACAGGATGTCGTTTTTTTGCCTAGGCTGGAGTGCAGTGGCACAAGCATAGCTAACTGCAGGCTCGAAGTCCTGGATTCATGCTATGCTACCTCAGCCTCCTGAGTAGCTAGGACTACAGGCATACCACCACACTTGGCTAATTTTTAAATTTTTTGTAGAGATGGGATCTCACCATTTGCCCAGGCTGTCTACAGGTGATCTTTTTTATATCCATCTAAAAGCCCTTAGCTTTCTTTCTCTGGGAGGCCGAGGCGGGTGGATCGCTCAAGGTCAGGAGTTCGAAACCAGCCTGAGCAAGAGTGAGACCTTGTCTCTACTAAAAATAGAAAGAAATTAATTGGACAACTAAAAATATATAGAAAAAATTAGCCGGGCATGGTGGCGCATGCCTGTAGTCCCAGCTACTCGGGAGGCTGAGGCAGAAGGATCGCTTGAGCCGAGGAGTTTGAGGTTGCTATC
>CAUYRT010098199.1:0-38525 GCA_963574885.1 Lepilemur ruficaudatus
GGAGGGAAGGGAAGAGAGGGAAGAAGGAAGGAAAGGAAGGGAAGGAAGGAAGAAAGAAGGAAGGAAGGAAGGAAGGACTAGCCCACCACACATCCAAGCATCATGCAATCCTCCAAGTTCTTAAAATACATCCAATGGTCTACTGCTTCACACTGTATCAATTGCTACAAACCTGGTCCAGGTTACAGTCATCTGCTGCCTGGATTATTACACTGGCCTCCACTCTCTCTAGAGCTGATTCTCAATAAAGTAACCAGAGAGAGGCAGTAAAGGGAAGTCAAAATGAAGGAGAGCAGCTCTGATCAGTAACATTACAGCAGCATTAAACATTGACACCTACCACTATCTTCTCTCAACACCCCAAGTACTAGCTTTCTGTGTCCCCTCCCAGGTAACAGTACCAACTATGCTGTGTCCTTCGGCAATAAAATTACCAACCACCACATGTCCTCACCTGAAGCCCTATGGTGCCTTCTCAGATGCCCAAACACCAGCCCACTGGGCCTTCCTGTCAGTTCTCAGAGTCTAGCAATATCTTCTCTTCCTTTTCATTATCTCAGAACTATATAATGTTGCTGCTTCCTATAGGTATGAATCTCTGGGTTATCTAAATACTCTTTTTTTTTCTTTCAGGCTTCTAACATCTGTTGACCCAAAATGGTATAAAATATATAGAAAACAATTGCAAAATGGCAGGAGTAAACCCTTTCTTGTTTACATTTAAAGTAATTGCTTTAAATGTAAATAGATTAAATTCTCCAACTAAAACACAGAGACTGGTACAATGAATAGGAAAAACAGTGATCCAATTATATGCTTTCTACAAGAGACTCACTTTAGATCCAGAGAAACAAACAGGATAGAATATATTTAATTTAATATAGTAACACAAAGAGAACTGAGGAAGCTATTCTGACAAACTAGACTTTAAGTTAAAAACTATTACAAGAGACAAGGACATTATATCTTAATATATCTATTAAAGACCCAATTCATCAAGAAGATATAAAATTGTAACTATGTAAGCACTTAACAACAGAACCCCAAAATATATAAAACAAAAATTGACAGAAATGAAGAAATAGCTTTCTCCAGTAATAGTTGAAGACTTCAATACCCCTGCCCTTCAATAATGGACAGAACATCTATAGAGGTAATCAATAAGGAAATAGAGAACATAAACAGCACTATGAACCAACCAGACCTAACATACATGTACAGAAACCATGGAAATCAAACCATGAATAAAGTGGGGACTGCTACACACACCTTTCCTTCCTGGGTCTCCAGCCTGCAGACAGCAGATCGTGGGACTTTTCAGCCTCCGTAATCATTTGAGCAATTAGGGAAATGCAAATCAAAACCACAAGGAGATACCACTTCACATTCCCTAGGATAGCTACAATCAAAAAGAAAGACAAAAACATAGTTTGGCAAGAATATGGATATATTGAATTAATTGAATGTGGATAAATTGAAATTCAATTGAGCATAAAATGGTACAGCCACCATGGCAAACAGTTTAGCAGTTCCTCAGTATGTTAAACACAGAGTTACCACAGGACCCCAGATTTTCTACTCCTAGGCATCTACCCAAGAGAAATGAAAACATATGTAGACACAAAACTTGTACACAGATGTTCACAGCAACATTATTCAGACAAAAAAGTGGAAACAACCTAGATGCCTATCAACTGATGAATGGAGGAGAAAACATATAATTCATAGAATTTCAATAAAGTCAAATATTATTTGGCAATTTGTAATAAGAAATTAAATACTGATTTGTGCCACAACATAGATGAATCTCAAAACCCTTATGCTAAGTCAAAGAAGCCGGCCATGAAAGACCAAATACCGTATGATTTCAATTACATGAAATGAATAAAATAGGTAAATCAACAGAGAAAGAAAGTAGATTTGTGGCTGCCTGGCTGTCTGTCCTGGAGGGGAGAGGAAGCAGTGGAAAGGGGAGTGACTGTTCATAGGTCCTAGGGATGATCTTTTTGGGATGATGAGAATGATCTAAAATTAGATTATTGTGTTGGCTGCACAACTCTGTAAATCTACTAAAAACCACTGATCCAACACTTTAAACATGTATAAATTACATATCAATAATCTCATTTTTTAAAAGTGGGGATTTTTATGGAGCAAAAGTCTAATGAGTGTATCAACAAACTATACTGTTAAAGGAGCCCTAAGGGGGAAAAAAATCATCTAACCAGCAAGCACAACAGTTGGTTGAATAAGGAGGAACTTACAAAAACTGGAATAATCAGTTCCTTTCTTTACAAATGCAACTGAATTTTTTTTAATTATGTTTACTCTTATTATGGACAAAACCCTGAAATTGGACATAAATATTTCCTTCAGAAAATTCTAGTCCATTGGTAGAATTTACTCCAGACTCAGAAGCAAGTTGAAATAGGATTTTAACCAGATAATAAAAAATAATCCACTGACTCGATGCTTTTAGTTGTAAGCAATATAAACTAATTCAGGTAATCTTAGTCAAAATTAATTTTACAAAATAGGAAACTAGCTTCTGAGAACTAGAAAAATAGGCCACAGTCATTGTCAATACACAACGACACTCCATAACCATTAAAGGAGCTACATGCCACCAGAACTGATGGGCACACTTACTGTTACTCACAAAACTTCCATCTGTGCAAAACCTTCAGCAACCCGACGTCGCTGCTAGAATTGCTGCTGTTTCTTCTGCTTCCAGAAATTGGCTGATGGTGCTAGAATAGATTCTCCTGTGTCTGGGCTGCTTTGCTTCAGGAGATTTCAATCCAAAGCCCAGGGTGGCTGTAGCAAATTGGTGTAGCCTAGGCTAATGCACTCACTCTTAGCTTTAAGGCCAGCTGAAAAAGAGCTTTGGGTTTTCTGCTTATAAAATAAGAGGAAGGATCTGCCTCATAAGGTGGAAATTCCTCAGACACAGATGCTAGGTATTCAGTAAGAATGCCAAATGTCTGTTATCGATGCCTCGTGAAAAAAATATATATCTAATGTTATGTAGATGTCTTTGGTTATTAGAATTACAGGTTACAATTTTCCATTTGTTTTTCTAGGTTAACCATATTTTCCCTAATAAGCATGTTTTGCAAAATTAATAAAAATTGTAAAGGCATTATTCTTTTTTTTATTATTATTGGGAGAAAACTACAAAGCATTTACAGTGCAATGTTTACAGTCACAATTTGTAGTGAGCTGATTTCCCAAAATATATTACCACTTAATTTGACTTATCTTGTTACATTCAAAAACCTACTCTGTCAAAGTAGTCCAGAGAGTACATACATAGTGCTCCAACTGTATCCACGTACAACCAACACTCCATTTTAAGTGTACAGTTAAATGATTTTCAGGAATTAGGGGTCTCAATAGGGGAAAGGAATTCCTCAAAAACTGATTCATGTGATTAACTGCCTACTTTTTAATACCACTTGGAAAACTAACACGCATCTCACACTTAGCACGGTCAAAACAAAGCTTTTATTCTTCTGCACCCCCAGTCTTTTCCATATTAGTTAATAGTACCATCGAGTAAAATTAATAAACTAGTTTACTTTCGTTAAGTCAAACTCCTAGGACTTTTATACCTGTCTGTCTTCATCTCCCATAACCAATCGATCCACAGCAAAGCAATCTGTTATTCCCAACATACTTTCTGAATCTGTCCACTCCTTTTCCACATTAGTATGGCCCTAATCTGAGCCTCCTTCTCTCACCTGGATGATTAAAACAGCCACCTATTCCGCTTCCATTTGAGGGTTAAAAAACAGAAAGAAAAAAATAAATACAACAGCCACCTAAATGAAATCCTTGATTCTGCTCCCATGTCCTTGAAACGCATGACCTACAAGGCAGCCAGAGGTCAGATAAAAGTGTAAATTAGACAGTAACAACTAACACTTAATTGAAATTTTACTACACGCCAAGCACTGCACTAAGGGTTTTACATGAATTCTTTAATCCTCCCAACAATCCTATGAGGTAAGTGCTCTCATTTCTCCTATTTGCTTTTACATGAGGAATTAGGTGCACCGTAGTTAAGCCAACTTGCCCAAGGTCAGAGAGTTAGTAGGTATGACACTATTCAGATTTCTCCTATTCATGGTCCATCTCCAGAGCCCACACTCTGAATCACTCCGCCGTAAAACCGAACGCTTTACCGCGGCCTGCGATGCACTTGCCCATCGTGGGACCTCACTGCACGCCGCTCTCCTGCACAAACTCTAGTAACAGTGGTCTTTATTCCTGCCTTAAGGGTCTCTGCTATTGCTATTTCCTCATTTTTCATTTCTAGGCCCCAGAGCAAATGTCACCTCATTTACTTCCTTGAAACTGTATTCTAAAGTAGCTCCTACTAAAAAGACTTACCACTCACTATATGACATTATCACACATTCTTATTTGTTTGCAGTCTGTTTCTCCATGACCAGAATGTAAACATACTGAGAATGGGGGACTTATTCATCTAGTTTATTGTATCTCCACAAAGATATCACACCTTCAACAAAGATACCTGAATAAATGAACGACTGTTCTGCAACACTTTTTCATGGGGCAATGTGCTCTTTTGATGTGGATTTAAAAATTTTCTTTAAGAATTTCTTTTACAAATACTCAAATATATTTAAATATTTAGTTTTTGTTTTTTAGAGACTTCATGCACATATTGGATTTCCTTGTCTTCCACCTCTATTATCTTCTTATTGACCACTTCTATATCCACATTTGTGATTGTGTTTTTAGCCCTTTCTACTTTTTATCACTTATTATGTCATTTTAATTTCTGTGACAGGTTTCTTTCTTTCCTGAGCTTCTTTATGTTGTCTCATCTTCTCTTTTTCAATCTTTTTTATCTATTTGAATTTTTAATATCTCTTACAGATTATTAGAACTTTTTTTCCAAATTTTTCTTCTGTTTTCTGAATTGTTAGGATTTATTTCTTATTTATTTTCCTTTCTTCTCTGCCCCTCCCCAGTATGTATACATTAGCTGCAGATCTGTGTAGTTATTCATCTTTGAATAATTTTCTTTAGTTCTTGCTAAAAAACAGTGTAGCAGGTGACTGGTGCTGAACTTGGCATAATCTGGAATTTCAATTCATGTTTGTTGTATGAACATTCTCTCACCCAATCTGTCATGCTCTCTGCCTTTGGGGCACTACATGCAGGCTTTCAAGTAATTTAGGAGGTCAGTGTGGCTCTGAGTAAAGTTCTTTGAGCCTTAGAGTTTAGAAATGTGCTTTACTTTTTACACATGGAAAATTTCTTATTTCTGTAACTAGCTGAATTTTACATTACACTGTCATTACATTTATAGCTGTGTTTCCTGGGCAGAGGGGGTAAGCATTGTGGCCAGGTTTAGAACCCAGGTTTCTGGTCCTCGACTTGCCATAAATGAGCTGGATGACTTCAAAGTGATTTAATTCTCTTACCTTGATTCTTCCCCTCTTCCTGCTTTACCTCTGGCAGCCTCCATGTCCAGGAGACTAGTCTGTCAATAATTAAATAGAATGCCACTATTTTCCCTTTCACTCCTACCTCTCTTGACACTGCAGTGTAGAACTGGATCGCTATAAAAACACTGCAGACTTCTCTCATTCCCCTGTGCCTCTGATGTTCTAATCATCGATTGCTGGGGAAACCTTTTAAAATTTGGACAGACTACCAATGTCTAAAAAAGAAAATTTAATGATCTTGGTAAAACTTTTCTATTTATTAGATTTCTCGATTCATTTATTTGTTTAAGACATAATTATGAGGGCATATTATATTGCATAGTCAAGTTTCCAGTTCTGATTAAGTTTACAATTTTATTTAGAGAGGTTTTAGATTTCCTGCATAACTTTAATTCTCTGGCCTGTAATAGTTCTAGTTTCTGTTGCAGTTGACTTTTTTGGGTAATTTTGTTGGATTCCAATATAATGTACTCGGCATTTTAATTTATTTTTTTTTTGTGGTGTTATCATTCATTCTGACTTTTGTAAACACTTTTTTATTAATAATAGTATTCTGGCATTTTAAATGGAATTTCAATTGTAAAAATATATTGTCTGCATGAAACGTTTCTACAAAGAGCTTTCTGATGATCAAAAAAATTTTTGCAGACATTTCAGCTATAAGCATGGTATAATGAAAAGCTTGAGGATCAGAAAAGTTTCAGAACCTGTATCTTTTGTATTGTTTTTTATAATGAAAACATACAAATGTCAAATGGTGCCCTGGGTCTTTTCTTTGAAAAAGTCAATTCACAGGATCATGGAATATTAGAGCTCCACCCCCTACCAATCATGTAGACTAAGTTTCCTACTGTATACAAATGAGGAAATGGAAGGACAGAGAATTAAATCACTTTGAAGTCATGCAGCTCATTTATGGCAAATCCAGGACCAGAAATCTGGGTTCTTAACCTGATCACAATGCTTACCCCTTCTTCCCGGGAAACATACCTATAGATGTAATGGCAGTATAATGTAAAATTCAGCTAGTTACAGAAATAAGAAATTTTCCATGTGTAAAAAGTAAAGCACATTTCTAAGTATTCTAGTCAGATGAAATTAGAAAGCACATACACAAATAAATAAAAAAGAGAGAAATAAATGAAAATGAGTTTCATGTACAGTAAGAAGACAGGATGGTTAACAATGCCAATTTACCCCCTTCTATATGTGTTAGCATTTTGCCCTGTGCTGGATTTTGAGGAACATATATATTATGATTTAAGATATAAGGTTAATCTTCTGGGTTTACAGATGTTAAATGAATGGTGCTTTTGAAAGAAACACTGCATAACTAAACCTCTGATGTAGGTCTATCTTTATTAAATAGTGCATTTGAATGAAACATCTAACAAATGAAAAGATACTATAAAATCCAATCATAATTTGATAAGTTGTTGCATACATTTTAAAATTAATTTATATTACGCTTGTAATTCAGGAATTTACTCTTTTGTAAAAAAAGAAAATTGACAGATAAAGTTAAAATCACTTCAGACTAGTAACTTCTAATCTCAATATCTTCCCTGGAGGTAATTCTTTCTATGAATAGGGGTTTATCTTTTTAAATGTTTTACTATGCATTTACTTGCTTGCATATGTGTCTACAGAAAACATATACTATTATTTACAATTTTCTTCAAAATATGAAACATTGCATTAAATTGTTCTATAACCATTTGTTCTTTCTGTATTAGTACATACACACATATACCTTTCTCCTGTTAACTGCTGTATATTTCACAGCATGGATATGCCACGATTTATTTACCTGTGACGGACATTTAGATGGTTTTCTTTTCTTTTTTTTTCTTTTTGTTATACAAACATGATTGTAGTAATAAACATCTTGTATTTTTTTTCCTGTGGTAGATTCGTTTTTTTCAAAACAGATTTATTGAGGTATAATTTACATGCCACAAAATCCATGTGTTTTGAGTGTACAACTTAGTGGTTTTTAGAAAATTATAGGGTTGTGTAACCATTGCCACAATCCAGTTTCAGAGCATTTCCATTTCCCAAAGGGGTTCCTAGTGTCCATTTACAGCCACTCTCTATTCTGACTCCTAGCACCAGGGAATCACTAATAGATTCATTTTTTAAAAAACTTATTTTCATATGACTTTAAAAAAATTAGTAATCTTCAGATTTACAATCCTCTAAAAATATCCATGTTTCTCTAGGATTGGAGGTTAGGAGGGGAGCCGCAGGTTCTTAATTAAAGCAAGGAGGAGAAAGGCTGTGTAGTGGGCTGCAGTGTCTCAGGTGACATTACGTTGGAAAGAAGTGCTGACATGACGTATACCATGGTCATAACCAGCTTACATGGCATGAGACCTGTGCATGCAACAAAAATCCCAGCCCTACCGCCTCCTTTTGTAAATGTATTAACTGAGGTCCAAATATGTTAAAAAAAATATGGCCAAAGTCACAGAGATGTCCAGCCTAAAATAGGGGTCTGGACATTATCTGCCTCTTTAGATACTCTCCTCATTCATGAAATGACACAAAAACAAGACCATTATCTCATATTTTTATTTTGCTATGTGAAGAGAGCTGCTGCAAGGAGTTTTTCTATACTTCTAAATTTAGTGTTTTAGATTTATAGGACACAACAGGATTATGAAAAAAAAGGAGCATATATTCCTGAGCAGGCATGACTGCCGCAACCCAGCACCTAGCATATTGGCACGGACCCCGAGACAGAAGAAAGCTAGCTACAGCACAGCCTTGACACAGCCGGAAAAACAGTTGGCTTGCACGTGAGATGATGTGGGAACAGAGCCAGTAATGTGGCTGGGGCGGGGCATTACGTCAGCACCCATCGCGGACAGCTCACCTGCGCAGCCTTCGCCGTCGGGCCTCCGGGCCATGCCAGGCGGGCAGATGCACATGAAGGTGCCGATCAGATTCTTGCACATCATGCCTCTGGACTCACAGTCGTGCAGCCCTTCTGCACATTCATCTAGATCTGCAAAATGTTTTTAAGAGGAGAAAAACGAAAACAAGACATCTCAGGAGCAGGCTATTGCTTAGTACTTTTAAGTCATATGTTTGGTCTTCTGGCTTTTAACATGTAATCTTACAGTGTAACAGAGAAAGGAGCAACCCAGTCTTTTTCAACTGTTGGCTATTAATCCAGATGTATTATTCTGGTGTCAGCATTGGACCCAGTGGTAAGCAGTTCAGAGAAGGGCAATCTTTGCTTTACTACGAGTCCAACAGCGTGAGAACAGCAGGTTCCTCAACCCATCTTCTCTTTCATTTGATTTTACAAAAAAAATCAGGTCTTCTTACCTAGGTATAGAAATCTACCAGTAAAATGCTGTCTCATATGCTTCTATAAAAGCTTTCAAAGAAGCTAGCTGAGAACCATAAAATCTTTAAAATATTTCTCCAGCATGGCAAATAAAGTTCTAACTGCTCCCTTGCCTGTGGCCTTACCTTTACACATTTTTTGATCTTCCCTGAGGACATAGCCAATCGGGCACGTGCATTCATAGGACCCAAACGTGTTCATGCAGCGGAAAGCACACAGCAGTGGGTTCTGGGCACATTCATTGATATCTGATCAAAGAAACGGACAGGCATGTGCTCAGCCTAGAGTTCTAATTATTTAAGTAAGCATGGGCGTATTTACTTGGTATTCATACCGAAAGCAACAGGATAACAGAACTTCTATTTCTAGTATGTAGAATTTGGTACATAGCAAACTCATCCTCCAAGAAACAACAGCTATAATCTCTGGGGAAAAAAACAAAAAAAAATATCTGAAGATTTTAGCTGTGAGTTGAAACTCAGAGCAAACAACCAGCAAGAAGTAATTCCACACTGATTTTTTCTTTTCCTGAAATTACTTTGCTGATGACCACTGTCCTGGCAGTGGCAGTACCTAGCAGCTAAAACAAACAGAACTTTTCTGAGATTCTGTTCAGAGGAAGTGGGGAAGGGATCCTTGGGGTAACCAAGGCTGGTGAAGAGAAGGGAACCCTGGAAAAGAGAGGGCTGGGGAAGGAGAAACACTTTCTTCCCATATATTCAGCCCAAGTTATTGACTGTACCATACATGTGTGGTGCAAAATCAAGGAAGCCAGCCACTAGGATTTAAAGAGCAGAACTGAAATACCAGCCATTACCCTCCACAGGCCTGGTAGTCTGCTACTGTGTTGACCCAAGTTACGTGTCTGCTAAGCTAGAAGCATCAACACTCTTCAGAGTTATAAAACTGATTCTAGAACATATCATTCATAATATCCAGGGCATAAATCCAAAATTAACCAATACGCTGAAGAGCCAGGAAAATGTGACCTAATGTCAAGGGAAAAGACAATCAACAGATGGCAACCCTGAGATGACCCAGATGTTGGACAAGGGCTGTAGAACAGCTATTGCAACTGTGCTCACCAGGGTACAGGGTAGAGAAAAATAAAAAAAATATATATAATCATCAAAAGAATATCAGAAGCAACATAAAAGAAGATTGAGGTGTTAAAAATACTTTATATATCAAGAAGAAGTAATAATGCTTAAGGCAAAGATCACTCGCCTTCACAATTCATCATGGGCCCTGGCTCAAAGCCTTCATTGCAATTGCATTCGAAACTTCCAATAACATTGGTGCATGTACCATTTCCACATGGATTGCCGATTGAACACTCATCAGTATCTGAAAAAGAAGAATAAGAATGTGCCACAAAGAAGTTTCAGTTTAACAAGAGCTGCCCATGAACAGCCGCACTAGCCCTCACATATTTCCAGGGTCGCAGGAGGGCACACTTGACCCTTGCACCCCCTTAGCCTTGGTTGGCTGGCTGTTACGCAGTACAAAGGACCCTGAAAGACCAGTGTGCAACACTCTGACCCACAGGTGGCGATGCTTGCCCTCCGTAGGTAACAAATCCAGAAGAGGGATGTGGTCCGCTGCTTCAAGAGCAGGCATGGAAAGTAAAATGGAGCTCTCTCCCATTTAGAGGTTTTGGCAATTCTAAGACTCTAGACACATTAGATTTTGTATACTTGGTTGAAAAGAGAGGTTGGGCACTAGGTTGGACTGGAAAATGTTGGATGGGTGAAGAAAAAGCCATTATTAGCTACTTATCTTGGCATTGTAAATCCCACCACCACCCAGGGGGCCTAAGAGACCTTTCGCTGAATATGAGAAATAGAGAACTTCAAAGTTGTGCCACACTGGCACCAACACTCACCCACACAGCGTACTCCGGTGTAATCAAGGTTGTAGCCCATTGGACATTCGCAGCGAAAAGATCCATCAGTGTTGATACACTGACCATTTGAACAAATGCCTGGGCTCTCAAGACACTCATTGACATCTAAAATACAGAACTGCCCGTGAACTTTCTCATATAAAAAGATATGTCAAGATTGTATATATCTATTCAACACAGACATAAAATTAATAAAACATGTAAATATCTCTTTTGTCTGAGAAACATAATGTATTTCATATATCACGTCAAGATCTTATGATAGATAAAAAATATATAGGGTACATAAGTATTATGTATGTATTAATACACTGGATACAATATACTACTTTTATAGTAAAATTAGCATAATTTATAAAATAAAGGCAAAATAATATATTTGTATTAAATAAGAATATAGGAATAAAATGTATCAAAGCACACCTTCACGTGTGTCATGAAGACTAGGGACAGTTCCATGGCCATATGGACATAAATCCTGGAATGCAACTACAGAGAAAAATACAAATTCTCCATTATTGAGAAGTCTCAATTATCAGAGAAGTTAAGTACTGATTAACAATACACATGAAATTGTACTTATTTTTCCTCTGCAAAACTGCAAATAAAAGACACGAGCCTTTTATTTTATTTATTTATTTCAAAAACAACTCTGAGCATATTTAGTAAAGGTCACCTGAGCTTGTCCTTCAAGGCTACCACCTGCTGAGGGCTTCTGGTTCTTCCTGTTTGCTCATTTAAAGCAGAGGGACCCAAGAGCCCTTCCTGCCCATCATTCACGGAAGCCACCCCTACCCTAGAGGACAAGCCTGTTCGAGCTTGCTGGGAATTACGCCATTATCTGCCAGTGCTGGCGAGGCCTGTCAGGCTGCTGGTCTCTTCCTGCCAACAGCCACCGAGCTGACTCAGCTTCTCGGAATCTCATGTAATGTTCTGAGAGCCACAGCCATGGGATACGATACCCGCGTGGGACTCGACTTGCATAGCAACAGGGTGTAATTTCCATTCCCTTCTTCCATCTCCTGCCCTGCACCCCTCAAATTCATTCTTTTGAAAGCAAATAATACTAACCTTGAAAGGAAAAATGAAATTAAAGATTAACTCCACCTGTGCTTATACATGTTGCTTCAAAAGTTGAAAGAAGTCCCTCAGACTAGGTTGCTCACTGAACCATCAAAACTTATACACGAGGGGATGATTTCACTCTCAAAATATCCATAAATTACATGGTCAAACCGACTCTGGCAAACTTTCAAAAACCAGTGAAAAGTGGTGTTTCATGTTGTCGCTCTTACCTTCGTCGTCTTTCGGGCACAGCTCACAAGGGTCCCCCCAGCCTTCTCCCGGCATCTTACTACAGCAGCACTTTGCTTTTGTGGTGTTGAAAGCTTTGGGTACAGAACACTTCCCGTTTTCAAAATTTGTGAAGCAGAAGCTCTGGCGAGTATCTAATCGGGAAAGCACACAAAGAGCTCCTTATTGGTCATTTAAAAATCTTCTGTGGATAGATTTATGTATAACTCTGTTCTGACTGAGCATTTCTCATGGGCAGACCATATGATGCAGACCGGATGTGCAGTAAAAGAATTGTCTGGAAATCCTCCATTGCTGATTTCATTTGCCAATTTAACTTGACCTGTCTATAAAATTTTATTCAATTATTTAAAATGCTTAAAATATTTTTATAATGTGCTTAGGAAATTTGAGAAATAATGTTCAATACCAAATGATTAGCACAAGGAATCTCTTTTTTTACCATTACATTATCATCTAACAAAAGCAACTTTTAGTAAGTTAAGTCACATTGAAAGCAACTCATACACCACAATATACAAAAAAAATTTGCCAACAACAAAAGGAAAACAGTCAATCTGGCGAATCAGGATAACAATTTTTCTTTTAGTATAAAGTTTTAAAAAATGCAGTGGCAGTGACAGTAATTCAAAGAAATTTAAAAAGTATCCATTGCATATACTTTTGAGACCTGTATTTTTAATTTTCAGATGTATTTATCACAGACATGCAATTTGTCATGACAAACACCAGCACGAGGGTGCACAGCCTAGCTTTGCAGTTTAGGGCTAATTACGCCCGAGCAGTCGTTCCAAAGCTCACCGAAGCATCTCCGTCCATTGTCGGACAGTACGAAGCCAGGTGGGCAGATGCACTGGAAGCCCCCTGGAGTGTTGGTGCAAGAACCAAAAAGACAAATGTTGGGATCTTCATCACATTCATTTATATCTGAAGAACAGAGGGAGAATTTATTAGTGTACTAAATAAATACACTGTTCAATATTTGAAAATAATTATCCATATCACAATAGTCCACTAGCCAGTGGATATTTAACATGAGGCAAGATATTACATAAACATCTATTAAACATCTATTTAACATCTATTAAACATCTATTTAAATATCATTTTTTAACTTATTCTTAAAAAATGAACCATTATTGCTTCAGAAGTCAAAGACTATATCCAGTTTCAACCACTCACATGCCAGAGAATCCCAAGTCCATTTCCAGCTCCCTTCCCTTGACCCCTAGTGGTGCATGTGTGCATGTCCACCTGCCCACCTGACAAGACCAACTCAACAGTTCACATGCGTCACAGATCTGCTGTGGCCACATGTGTTACTGACTGGTCCCTTCCCTGATACACCTCTCAGTAATCCCAGTGGGGATCCTGAGTCACCCTTATTTCTCACCCTGGCCTTTTGGCCCCCGTTTGTGAGCAGAACGTGCCCTGTCAGTTCTACCACGTCCTCAGTACTTCCAGACCCATCAGCATCTGCCACCTGGATCACCGTAAGTCTCTTAAGTGACCTTGTCATCTCCTGCTCTTCTCTTCACATTACCACTGGGGTTGTCTTGCTAAAACATCCATCTGATTGTATTTGAAAATCTGCGCTGTATGAAATTAGGAAGGCTCAGACATTAATTAGAGAATGTTACTATTGCCTCTGACCCCAGAATGGCTCCTTAAAATAAATAAGCATATCTTACCAGTGATTCTTGGCCATTTTGCATGGGAGTTCCTATTTAATGGGCTATTTTAGCTAAATGAATTAACTATTACACATGATTTCAGGCACATTAGAATGTACACTCGGTGAGGACACGGCATGTCTGTCTGGCTTGCTGGTGCACCCTCAGCTCCTAGCATAGGGCCTGGCACATACTAAGTTCCCAATTCATGTTTGCAGAATTTTAAGGAATGAGTCATATCACATCTCTTTTCTTAAAAAAACAAAAAAATCCAAAAAATCCCACAATGGTTACACTGACCAAAGGACTAAGTTCAACCTTCTGAGCCAGTCACCTGATGTCCCTTACCATGCTTGCGCTACTTGGGTTTTAAAATAGCCTCTTCTGTACTCTTTCCTTCTTTGATTAGTCAATTCCTATCCAACCTTTAAGAGTGACCTGGAATGTCCCCAATCCTTTGTGACGGGCTTCCTCAGCACGCCACCCTCCCGCCACTACCACGATTCCAAATCCCTCCTGTTGTGCTCCGCACTCCGCACGCCCGCAGGACAGCGTGTGCTGCACTGTGCCACGGGACGTCTTCATAAAGCAGGGTTACTTACAGAAGTTGTCCCTCCCGCTGGGCAGTAAGTTACCTAACGGCAAAGACTGTATTTTTGTATTTCTAGCAACTAAAAAGGTGCCAAGCATTCATTGTAATACCCACTGAATGTAAGAACAGATTTATACGTGTGTGGGGTGTGTGTGCACACGTATCTGTGTGTGTGTGTGTGTGTGTACGGTCACGTTGAGAAGAATTTCACATGAGAAAAACTGGTAAAAGAGATACTAGTCTGGAGAGAACATTCTTATAGTGAAGTAAGTTCATTAAAAACCAATTTTTCAGAGATGCAAAATAGTGTCATTGCTAACAATGGATAAAGAAAATACTTCCGAAACTTAAAAAATATAACTAAATCGTAGAGATAGATACTTTCACTAAGAGAGAAGGTGGTGAAGACCACCTGACACAAGGAGCATATGCATTTCCCTTTCCCTCCCGTGGCTAACGCACTGCTGCTGTCACTGGTCCACACAGAGATGGAACATGGAGACAACAGAGAATCGAGGTGAAGCATGAAAAAAGAAAATGGAAGACAAGATCGTAAACTTTTTAAGAAACTTCTTACTAAGATGATTCTAGTATTATTATTAATTATTTTTAAGTATTAAAAACACTAGACAATCTTACAATGGACTATACAAATGAGACAGAAAATCAGAATGACTAGGGATACCCATAATATCTAACTATATGGTCTGAAATATAATTAAATCCTACGAAGCAGAACGCTTCCTTGGACTCTGTCCATACAACCCCCTTGAATGTGAACAGCAGAGCCACGTATCTTTAGATGAAATCTTGCCAAAGGAGACAGAATTAAAAAGAAAATGGATACCTAAAAGGCAAAAATATCCCTCACAATCCTTTCACATTAGAAAAACCACTCTAAGATGCTGGTGCTTCTGAATTTCAACAAGGCTGTAAAAAATAATTTGTATGAAGTGAAATAAAGTGAACTGTAAGAAGGTCAGCCTTCACTGTGTCCACCAAGCAATTCTGGGACCCACTTTTGATGTGGTTACAGTGTTCTTGTGAGCTGGAAGAGTTTCGACAGAAAAACATCTGTTACGACAAATGGATTAATATTTTCTGCTTTGACATGAGGCCTTCCCAAGGAAAAAATGTCTCAACAGCACTGTCAAGATTTTCTGCTTCACATTTCTAAGACCCCAGACACCTTTAATAGCTGTTTTAAAATTGGGTGCCAAAGATTACAATTTTTGTAGACACACTTTAAATTCAGTAGAAAGTCTCTGTTGACATTTGGAAAAAAGATTAGAGTACGCTGAAAATTCTCTGACTAGCGTAAGATTTCTGTTAATGAAAAATCCCACATCCCTAAGTTTTTCATTCCTACCATTCCACCGTCAAATCATTTCTGATGTTCAATAAAACAGATGTGCGCTGCTGTACGTTTAAGTCCTTAGGTCAGTATGCTTATAGTGACTGGGACTCGGTACATTTCCACAGCCTCTGCACCAAATCGTATTAAACTGAACGGCTCATGGGCCTCAGGATCCACCTTAGTCTTACCAATGCAGTTCTCGCTTTTTACTTCATACCCTGGGGGACAGATGCATCTGAACGACCCCTCCAAGTTCTGACAGGTGCCAGGAGAACAAGAGCCAGGAAGGGCGACGCACTCATTCGTATCTTTAGAGAGAAAGAAGAGAAAAAATAATTTAAACATGAGATAATTGTTGCATAGATTTAGCTGTCTGCCAAATGATAGTAACATGAATTCAATGGGGGCGGGGGGCTCTGATCTGCTGGATCACCATGGACAAATACTCCTCAAGATACTCTTTTGACATCTTCGGTATTTGTTATTTGGCAAGTGGCTAATTTTCTTGATTTGTTTCCTTTGCCTACTTTTATTAAGACACGGACAGCCTCAAGCCTTGTCCCTAATAAAAACATTGCCTATGAGACACTCCCAATAAATTTCCCATTATAGCTTATCTTGGGTATGTGATCTGATCAAAGGAAATGTGAATGAGCTCCTGAATGGCAGGAGAGAGGAAATTCACATCATCATTTTACAAAAAAGAAACAACAAAAACACCCCATAAAGACTGCTTATTGTTTGGATACTTACCTATACAGTTTTTGCCATCTGAAGTGAGTTCATAACCTTCGTTACATAAACACTTGAAGGAGCCAATTTCATTAAAACACCGTCCATTTCTGCACACCTGGCCAAAAAAGGAACTGCACTCATCTATGTCTGCAAACAAACAGGAATTAGCATTTCAGAAAGAGTTCCTACATGTTTATTGTTTCACAAGTTGCAACTTAAAAACCTTTACTGGCATACATTTACAAAAAACCCTACGTTATAATTCCTCATTAACATGTGGAAAAATGGCACATATCGTAATGATCATGCAACTAATAGGATCACATGGATCACTGTGGTGTTTCAACCAAAAGATTCATTTTTGGTCCTAATATAGCTCATGAATTTAGAAATGGATAAAACTTAAGATTTAAGGTGAAGCTTTCCACGCTTTCCAAGTGAAAAGTCTACTTCCCACAGGCAAGGGGCTGTGTGGGATTTAACTTGATTGCCTAATTTGTAGATAGTTTACCTGGAGATAAGCTGACCGCATTCAAAAGACAAATAAATGAGCATACTGAATACAGGAAAATCAATTATGTTTAAAACACTCTAGAATCACAGACAGAGTACAGAATTCAAAGGAAAAAAGAACATTAAGTTTTAGGTTTTCAGTTAAGCTTAGGGTTGATTACATTTGAGTAATTTCCTGGCTTGTGTGAAGGTTGTACTTTGATCAGAGCCACATCTGTACCTTTCAGCTCTCCCTGACTGTATAAAGGGTCTATGAAATTACAGTCAAGAAGGTGATAGCTGAGTAAAATGTCCAATAAGCTCTAAATTTTTTTCAGAATTGCAGAACTTCAAAAAATAAAGAAAACCAAGAGGAGCTTATGTTGGGTTAAATCAGGAGGTGGGGTTCAGCTGTGACGGCTCCCTAATGGTAGAAAACCTGAGATACACCGACACGCCTTGCAGGGTCACGTGGATGACAACGCGCTAGGCCGTGAGGCACCAGTGCCGCGCGGCGCACGCGGTAAACGAGGAATAAACGTTCATTGTCATTTCTCTCATTCTCTCTCCATTTCTCTCATTCTCTCTCCACCTACTTCATGACTTTCTCCCACTCACTACCAGTTCTCATTTCATATTTGTGTGTTAGTGTGGGCCAAGGGCTAAAATCCTCCACTATGCAGAAGAGAAGTTCCTGAGGGCTGATCTGGAAAACTATCACCATGCACTATTTTTGTGGGGAAAGGCATCCTGGCTTCAAAAGCTTATAGAAAATGAAATTTCACGACATGACATCTTTATAAGTAGGAAGCTACTGGTATTTGAATGTAAATCTACAATGGATTTATATAAAATATTTGTAATCACACTGAAACAATGAAAAATCTATCTTTGATCCCATCTAAGGGGTAAGAATACCCCAAACGATATGTCAGTCCCAATATGTTTACTATCATCTGAATAATCTTTTCCTCTGAACTGATTGTTTATTGACAAGAGTGCTTAAAATAGTACACTGTCTTGTTATTATTTAGGCCAACACTATGGTTTTAGTTAACTAGAAACCAGTTAATGATACTATACATCTTTTGGCACACATTTGTAATTTAAATAATAAAAAAAGTTTTGTTCTTTGTTTCCATTTTTTGTTTTGGTATATTGTATGGAAATGAAAAAGAAGCAATAAAGGACTGGCTGGAGTACTTACCCAGGCAATCATTATTGTGAGTGAGTTCAAACCCCGGGTAGCACAGACAGTTATAGGATCCAACCGTGTTTTTACAAGTTCCATTTCCACATGGATGCCGCTCACACTCGTCAACATCTACAAAGAAACACTGGCTCAAAGGAATTCGATTTTTAACTAGGAAAAAAATAAGCCATTATCTCTTTTACATTTTTAACTTAGATTTTCCTCATTCAGTACTAGGAACTCATATTCATTTGAAGAACATGACTATGAGGTAGAGAAAAATAAAAATAATAAAATAGTAAGAAAAAAAGTATAGTTTACTTCCTTACAGGCACAGACAATACCCACAAGTAGCCTTAGCAAACATCCCCTCAGCAGAGATGTTTTAATAAGAAGGTTTGTTTATCAGTCATAAGTAAACTGATCCTTTGAAATGTTAAAATAATTTGTTTCATTAAAAATTATAAACACTCAGAAATTTATATCCCTTAATTTGATCAGGAAAACAAAGATAAATTTTAGTTTTCTTAATTTTATGAAGTAGTGGAATCCAAATTAGAGTCTATTAGAATTCACTGTTAGCTTTCCAAAAAAACTGAATTAAGACAATATTTACAAAGTCATTCATCGTATGAGAAGGCAAACTCCCTAGACTACAAATTCCAGGCTGCTGAAACTCTATCATGCAAAAAAAAAAAAAAAAAAAAAAAAAGGGTATTGTTCTTTAGGAAGGAAGTTCTGTGTAAGGGAGGTCTTACTGGAGGGTCTGACTGATTTTTATCATGGAAGAACTGTTATGAGTGGGGGCAGATTTTCCCCGCATGAATTTCTGAATCTTAAATCTCACTCATTTTCTGGCAGATCAGACTCTCTCAGGAGTACAGCAAGGAGAAGCATGCATAAGCAGGCCTTCTCAGGAAGTTCGTGCACATAGGACCAGATCCTATATTTTCCTTTGCCAAAATATCACCTAGAGAATTTTTCCTGTCATCATGGGAGAAGTCCAAAGGGGGGACTCTTAGGAGGCAATGGATGAGCCGAGACATTCTCCAGGTGTTCCTTGTGGCATGTGTATGCCATAAAGGAAGTCCCTTCTGCAGTACTGAAATCTGATTTTAAAATTCACCTGGGGGTATCTTGAATACCAAAAGAGTAGATGCACAACCCTAGCTTTTTCTACACTGAGAACATGCTAATTATCAGTAGCCAAGTTTTCAATTTAATTTTCCTCCTTCAAGTGCAAAGCACAGTGAGAGGACTCTGGCAGAGGCAGAGCCAACTGCTGACATCAGATGTAAGGAGTCACACTCAGTCCCATTCTCAAGGCATCCAGCCCATCTGCCTTTGGAAACTTATTAATCATCAGCTCAGCAAGTACTTACTGAACACTAGTATTACTTAAGTAACCATTATATTAGCTACTGGGAATTTTTAAAGAGTTCGGCCATATTTGCTCCTAAAAGAATTTTTAATAGATAGAACACAAAATATACAGATAAATCCAATTTATTAAATTATCTGTGTAAAAAAGTATATATATGTATAAAAATATTCATTTTAATACTGTCACTCTTACTACTCCCTTGCGTTTCAAAATGCTTTCTTGAGTGGGAAACTAGAGGGGTAGAGGGCAGCTGGCAGAGTGGTACATTCCACATAACCCAGAGTGCATGTCAAGCCATGCAAATGTCTTCTGGGGAAAAAAGCTGAGAATCACTTAACTCAAGAACATACTACAGTATGTTCTTGCTTGCAAATTTTACATTGAACAAAGACTTAAAACAGTTTGACACAGTTAACTTTTTGCAAGACTGTTTCTGCCAGAGACAGGGTCGCTACTCGTGGCACGTGATGGAATTATAATCTATTCTGGAGTCTCAGTCCCACTTCACTCCCTGCAGCTGCATGTCCTTACCCATGCACATGGTCTGGTCCTGAGAAGCCTTGAAACCGTTGTGGCAGATGCACTGGTAACTTCCTTGCAAATCAACACACAGGCCATGACTGCAGACATTAGGAATTTCTAAACATTCGTTGCGATCTAAAACAAAAAATTAAAACACATGTTACATGTATCTGATTTTTATTAAGACTTCTTCATTTTTCACAGATGTGTTTCTCTAACCTGCTATTAATTATTACAGACAGGCTGAAAATGAACCATAACAACAGATGAATCCAACTAAGCAAGGCTTTAAAGTACCCAAGCCTCCTTTTTTAATCATGTAATTTTTCAAATGTTCATTGGTATCTCAAGGACTAATTTATTTTAGGTCCATATCCTAGGGAAATCCATTGAAGAGATTTCTTTCCTTAACATAGTACTCTGAAAGATACGATCAAATAGGTTCACTATAAATAAGTAGACTGAGTTAGAAAATCTTTTCAAAATTATTTTTGAAGTATTTTTCGATAGTAAAGCTCTGGATACCTTTTTAGTGTGGGAAGTCTAAAAAATCTTGTGTTCAGTGCCAAAGAATGAGTCAGCCTCTTGCTTACCCACACAGGCCCCACTGGGTGACAGCTTGAAACCTGCAGCACATTCACAGCGGTAGCTGCCGGGACTATTGATGCAGTCCGCGTTCCGCTGGCAGAGACTGTCACCATTGCTGCACTCGTCAATATCTGAAAGAGCAACGACTCCATTTTAAAGTCTTTCATTACTGCATTAGGGTTACATTCATTTCATCACTTTGATGATCAGCTCTTGAAAAATTACAGAAGAAACAGTAAAAATCAGAAAACTGTCTAAAAGCCACTTATGTATACCAAGTTTTTTTTGGACAAAGGACATATATTATTCAGATTACCTTCACAGACCAAAAGCAGGTCATTGTAACTGAATCCCGTAGGGCACTCACAGCGGAAGCTGCCGATTTGGTTAATGCATACACCATTTGCACAAATGCCTGGGATCTCTTTACATTCATCAATGTCTGAAATCGAATAGATTTGGTCAAATATATGTGGTTCTGCTTAACGTATTTACCATATAACCTAAAATAATGCTATGTGTGCTCTGGAAGGAGAACATATTCAGTGTCACAAAAATCAATTATATACCGGCATAAACGATTTTGTGGTTTATGAAAACACATAAACCATAACATAGATTAGTTCCTCTAACCAGTGACGGAAGAATTTAAGTAGCTGATAAAATGTACCAAGTAATTTCAGTGTCAAAATGGCAAATGAACTCCCTAGGGACAAGCCTCTTCTTCAAGTTACATGTCAGGTCACCCTAAAGGTGTCTGTTCTTCTGATAAAGAAAGCTATGTTTTTCAACGTGTGTGTTTTGTTATATATATATATATACTCATAATGGAGACTTAAAATTATATTGCTTACTAGATCTTTGAGGAAAAAAAGTAGAGTGAGCAACATAAAGTACATTCAGAAGGAATTAATTTATATGAATAATAATTCTTCAAATTCATAATTAGACCAGTAGAAACAGATACTACAAAAATACACCAGAAACTTAAACATGTACTTATGAAAATAGCAACTAAAGATTAAATAAGATAGATTATTTGAGTCATGTAACATACCACGCATGACAAGGAAAACTAAAGTTTTAGCTTGTTATGTAGGAAATCTTGAGATAGTCACGTAACTATCATAACTCAATCACTAGACTATGCTGATGGAATATCTTTATCAATACTTGGTTAGAGCCTTTGAGTGTGTTATTTCTTTCTTGTCTAACTATACTAGAATCAAATCCAGATTATTATATTTTGGGGTACTCTCGAATTTTAAAAACATTTTATAGATTTTTACAAAATGCTATATATCTATATCTATATCTCTCTATATATATATAAACATAATCTGGAAAGACTTACCAACAGCTTTTCCTGTGTGAATATCAAAGGTGAACCCAGGAATATTTCCACATATGGTTTTAAAGTCAGCTTTAAAATATAAACAAAGAAGGCACTCTTAAACTTCTCAAACTTATTCAAAATAACATTTCATATATTACTTTCACAAAATATATTTTATACTATTCACAACCAGATGTTTTAATATCTATCACATTTATTTAATAACAATGCCAACTTCTGCAAGGTGTGGATCCAGGCATGCTTTACCATTATTAATAATGTTATAATTATGACTATCACTAACTTTTTATTGCTCTGACATTAGAGGGTAGGAACTCATTACAAGATTCAAAACAACTACTTAAACTGTTTTTTTCTTTTGATAGAGCTATAAAAATGATCCAATTTATACAGATTGAAAAAACATATTAGAGTACAAATTTTAAAAGGGATTATGGATTGCACAATGGCACAGACATACAAAAATAATTTTGTAGTGGAGAAACAGGTTAATAATGTATAATGAATGAAATGTGAATTTTGCCATTTTTTTTCACCATAAAGAGTATTATTTGTAGGGATGTGAAATTTGAGTCATCAAAAACAATACATCATGAAATAAAATTGACGATAAGAGTTATACATAATTGACCAAATTAATAGAAATGTAAAAGAATTCTGACTTTTAAGAAGTAAAATGCTTCTGATGCCCATAGCTACATGAGTGAGTCAAACTTCTGAGAACAGTATTAGACGAAACTTGTACTACATGCTATACTCCAAATACTATCAGAGCAAGGATCTTGTATGTTTAATCCACCAATATACACTGAGCATCCAGAATAGATAGAGGCACATAATAGATGCTCAATTTAATGATTTGTAAGTGTCTGGCAACATGCAAATTAAGTAAGTCTGAGGGAGAAGATGTATAAGGTACACTTTGACAACAAGTTGCTTTTACATAAAGTTTGCTCATCAAAAACATTTTTTTGCATATTTTTCAAGACTGAACAAAAAAAGATCCTTATTGAGCTCAGTTTTTCTCAAAATATTACAGTTTCCATGTCTAGCACAGTGATGTATGGTTTAAGATAATGAGTTTAAACGGATCAATGCTATAAACTCTAACTCTTCAGCAATGGATTCTATCTTCAGGAATCATAAGACATATTCGATGTATGTCTCAGAAATTAGTGTTTGAATCCCGAAGAAGGTCACTTGGGAGACCGAACCATATGATGCTCTTGGATAGTTTCAGAACTGAGCATCTCTGGTTTTCGTACACACTGACTTTGACTCTGTCGTTACACACGTTTGTATCACTGACGTGGCCTTCAGCAGAAGAACGAGCGGTGTGCTTACCAGTTCCTGGTGTTGGGCATGGTTCACAAGGTCTGTTCCAGGCTTTGCCCACATTATATGTGCAGCAGCACATTCTCTTTGTCACATTAAAAGGCAACTCATTCTCGCAAGTGGTTCCATTATAGCTTCGGTAGCAAAAGCTTTTTCTCATATCTACAAAGAGAAAAACAAACAAGTTAGTCAGTCACATCAGCAAGTGGTTGGCAATGAAGCCCACACAACTATAGACAACACACTTTTGAAAAATTTCTCAGTTACTTGCAGCTATCTTTAAAAATAACTCTTTAAGTTGAACATAAATCATGTTTAGATTAACCTCTCTCCTGTTTTTAGATAAGAGATTTCATTTATAATTTTCTTGGGAGAAAATGTTAATACATATTTGCTTCTCTACTCAAAAGCCTTTATTTAACTGAAAAAGTATTAAGCATTAAATTTCATATGTTCTTTTATTTGTATAATAACATTCACTTTGCATGAATGAAGAAGAAAAATTAAATATATACTAATGTTTGATGAAATTTTCTACCTTAGACTCATGCTTTTTAAAATGTAACTATATAGCCAAAGGTCAAAAATGGAATACTGAGCCAGCAGTTTATAAGACTCTGAAATACGTCATCATTCATAAAGACTTAATTTCCAAACATTCTGACACTAAGTGCTTTCTGTGTGAAGTCCACAACTGGGACTGATTGTCATCTAGGAGATCTTTACCTACCCATGCAGTTGTGGCCGCCATTGACTTGCATGTATTCAGGTGGGCAGATGCAGGTGTAGTTTCCCAGGGTATTGTAGCAGGTCCCAGGCCCACACACACCAGGATGTGCAAAACACTCATCGATATCTAGAGTGCATGAGACTATCCATTAATTCATAAAGATATTTTTCAATTAATTTATATTACTTAGGCTGCTCAACAAAGTACAGTTGATTCCCCAAGTTTGCATTTACACAAAATGTAGAAATACAGAAAATACCCCAAAATATGCACTTATGTGGCACAGGTATATTTTTCTTCAAAAGAAAAAAAATCCCAGTACTAAAAAAAATATAAATCATCTAAGGAAATTATTTTAAAGTGCCCTAAATAATTTACATGACACCTATATGCATATTTTTATTAAAATTAACATTCTTCAAATGGAATTTTGTTAGAAACCACTTTTTGTCTTATGTCACTTAAACTACGTTTTAATGCCAACTTTACACTGAATGCGGGTTAGGAAAGCCTTTATCTTTGTAGCTCCTTTGAAATTAGTACCATTCAGAGATTCTAGAAGCAGCTGCTGGTTGTTCTCCTTATTAAATCATATTTCTTCCAGATGCATTTAACTAATATGTTTCAAAAGAAAGGTTATAATGAAAAATAATTATGTTATATGTTTAATGTTCTTTTTTAGAAACACTCATTCATTCCACAAATAAATATTGAGATCCTACTGCAAGCTAGAACTTGGAGCTATAAATGTGAATAAGATGTGGACCCTGCCTCCAGAAGCACCCAGCGTGGTGGTGAGGCAGCCCCAAAAGATGACTGTGATGCCACGTGCGAGGTGAGGGGACAGAAACAAGACAAGCCTCCGCACAACCCCAGAACATCTTCACATCATGTCGAGCAACATTTAAAAATTAATGAAAAATATTAACTTCAGACTAGCATTTAAGCTTGCCTATTTTTCCTATATAAAATAGAACTCTTGTCAATGTTTGAACTAATAACTTATTTGATATTGTACGTTTCACACTACTCCATTTTCCCCCATTTATATTTAATCAGTCTTCCTAGAAAAATAATGGTAAATTATAGCAAATGAGCTATAAATTAATTTATCATCATACAACTTAGCAACATTGATATGAAAAGAAAAGAGTGATGAACCGGTCAATAGATCCTTTGATAGAATTTGAGGACGGGGCCTTTTCCCCAGGCCTCAGCAGTCACTTTGTTTTTAAACAGCCTACGCATTTTTAGGGACCAATTCACCTCACCTTCACAGATGCGGGTTTCCTCGCTGAGGTAGTAGCCTTGTGGGCACTCACACTGGAAGCTCCCGAAAGTGTTGATGCAATTTCCACCCTGGCAGAGACCTGGTAACTCCTGGCATTCGTCAATGTCTACAACAGGGGAGACATTTCATTTACCACAAACACCGACATGAAAGGTAACAGTTAATACCAGAGCTTCCAAAAGGGTGATCCTGTGAGACTAGCAGACTTCTATGCATCCAGATGAATGCACACTTAGATGGTGGGTTTATACCAAACACGGATATTCTTGGCTTTGTTGTGGAATTCTGCAATTACCTGAGAAGAGTAATAAATGCAAGTTTATTGCTCTCTCAGTTTGGGAGATAGCAATAACGAAAGTTTCTCTGCAGAACAATCAGACATCAGATCAGTACGACGGATAGGATCCTTACTTCTTCATCAAAGTAGCTCTTTAAAATCCTAGTAGGTGACTGTCCGTCTGTAATTTCATTAAATAATTTTGTTGGGATTGCTCCAGCCTAATTTTTCTACCAAAATTAATTTCTCTAAAATTAACTCTTTACTTTGCTTAAATCTGGGTGATAATAAGAGATTAGCTCACCTTCTAAGATGATTGTGATGGGGTTAGGTCTGAAGCCTTCACCTCCAGGACACAGGGTGTAATATTCAGCTACAAAACAATGGGAAAATAAGAGATGTGATACCTTGTCCCAGTGGCTGAGACAAGGAGCAAGCAACTGCCAGGCTCAAAGCACCCATCCTAAGGGTTACTTAGGATTTTTTTCTTAGTGTCCTGTCAAATATATTTCAAGTGTTATATTTTACATGAAAAAGATAATTACTCCACAAATCATGTACACAGGAGAATAACAAAAGCCATGTTTTTAATTAAAGAAAAAGCTCCCTCACAACTCATTTGGCTATTGAATAGAAACTAAAAGACACTACAGTGTACAGGTTTCAGTTCATGTCCATTATCAGAACATATGTTTCAATTTAAGGCATTCTATGATTGACTTCAGGAATACAACACACCTATCTATGGACCTGAACTAAATAACCTTTAGGAGGAATCAGGAATGGCCTTTATCTGTGATACCATGGAGAATTGATATTATTACCATTCATACTGGATTGTGGTTAAAAACTGTTTTCTTAAACATATCATGAAAAACATTAGGAAGAGAGGAATCTGAATTCCTTTCATGTAAAACACTCTTGGCTGGCTTCAGCATAATCATTGAAAGTAGTCCAAATTCAATGTTTTCTTGGTCCCTCCCCAGCCCAAGAATAAAACGGCAACTAGTCTTCAGATGCCAGGCTGTGTCCACACTCACTGCTGTTGACAGGGGGGCAGGTCTCGCAAGGGTTCCCCCAGGCCTTTCCCAGCGAGCAGCAGCAGGAAGAGCGACTGACGCCCACCCCGATCTCAGTGTTGCAGGACAGACTCCCGTCTCCTCGAGGACCGAACTTCAGGTAGCAGTTGCCCACGCGATTGTCTGCAGAGCAACAGAGGAGCTTAAAACTGCCCTTGCTGTAACAGAGAATTGCTTTTCAGGGAAAAGTCACTCAAAGGATGAAATGCGAATGTTGTACGTTAACATGAAAGGTTCATTTTAATCCTTAGTACAAATCAATCTCTTGCTTTAAACCTTTTCGAGATTGAGTCACATGAAGCAAATCATGACAGATGTTCCTATGTCTAGAAATCCATATACATCACATTTCCATCCACTCACGGAATAAACAAAATAGTAAGAAGTGTCTCCTCTGGCACATTCTGGACCTTCAATATTATGAATACAAGAAATTTTTGGTATAAACAACCTGTATCACGAGTTTACGAATAATGGAAATAAATCTAGGGTAATTTATTTAAAACTATGTATTATATCAAAGAAATATTGACAACCCCATCTCTTTTCTCTCCTCTCCATGATCTCCATTCTCCAATGGTTTAGTTTCAATTTGTGGAGCTAGCTTTGCAGGTTTTGGAAAAGAAGTCTGTAACAAATTTAGAGAGGATATTTGAGAGATGAATGAATCTAAGATTTTTTCTTGTTTCTTTCTACAGTTACTATCTAGAGCACTTCTATTGATTTCAGGGGTTAAAATATTACTTTTCTCCTGAGAACTCAAATTTATGGTTCCATTTCTCATTTCTCCCCTGAACTCTAGACCTTCTGCCAACTGCCAATTTGTTTTTTCTCTTATATATCAAACAGTTAATTCAAAGTTAACATGTCTAAAATCAAACTCTTGATGTTCTTTCCTCCACCTCCTAACCTACTCTACTTCTCCCCCAGTCAACTGCATTTTCAATACAGGGAAAATTTTCAGTTGCATAGGCCCTAAGCTTTGGTGTCATTTTTAGCTCCTTACTGTCATTCCTTATTCAATCCTGTCAACTCTACCTTGAAAATGTATCTGGAATCTGACTACTTAGCACTGCCTCTGTCACTACAACCTCAGTTCCAGACACCATCACCCTCTGGACTATTTCAACAGTTTCCTAACTCATCTCTTAACTTCTATCCTTGACCCAGCTGTAGTGTATTACTCTTCCCTCCACAGCCGGAGTAATCCTTCAGGAGCACTGCCGTAGGACGGGCCACCTCCAATAGATTCACATCTCAATCAGACTAAAATACAAAGTCATTACCAATCTACAAAGTAATTGTCATCCCTGGCTGCCAACACTTTTTACTATTTTATTTTATTTTTTCTCATTTTTTTCCTCCATCTTGTTCTTGTTGCTGACTCTTGGATGCAGAGCAGGGAGTTAACTAATGGTCCTTCTCCTCAGCATTTCTGCACTGATTCACACCTTCTTCCTCTTCCCTTCCTCTCTCTTTTATCCCTATTCTCCACTCCCATTCCCCTTCCTCTACCAGACCATCTGAATGTATTTAATGTTATTAATTTTTTTACATGTGTTCTTGAAAAATAAATATTTCTCTTTTAATGTGCTCATTTTATATTTACATAAATGGTTCTTTATCTTATTTCATTTTACAACTTTTCCAGACATGTCTGCTTTGTAAACATGCTTTCTCTGTGTGGAGCAAAGAAGGTGGCTGTCCTCTCATCAGCAAACCAGTGAGCTATTGCTGCTTAAAAAGATTTCTTTTTTATGATGCAAAAACAAGAAGAACCAGAGTAATGATAAGCTTAGACCTATTAGAGATGTGTTTGTCAACTCCATGTTCTCCATGCCTGTTTTTTGTTAAAAAAAAAAATTGATCTACTCTTCAAAAAATGATCTCTAAGCCTCTGTCACCACAAAGAATGCTGCAGTGAACATGCTATACCTGTCTCTGTAGGGGCCTGTGAGTTAATTTCTTTGGCATGTAGAGCCAAGAGAGGAACTGCTAGTTCACAGAGTTTGCATATACTTAGCCTTCAGTATCAGGAAAAGAGTCATCATCATTTACCATCTGCATCCAATAAACCCTTTAAATTTTTTATATTTTTAAGTCATTCTAAAAATAATTTACAAAAGAAAAACAGCATGGTGGAAACAACTTTACTAGTAATTTTAATAAGAATTTCATCATGGCTAACTAAAATTTTTATTTTGTATTTTCTTGGTTTTGAAGATTTTTGTGCCCAAATGGTCCTCCAAATGCAACTAGTGGCTGAATGGAGCTCATTCATTTTGTACAACTGACTTCAGATTTCAAACACATCTCTAATAGGTCTAGCTTATCATTACTCTGGTTCTTCTTGTTTTTGCATCATAAAAAAGAAATCTTTTTAAGCACCAATAGCTCACTGGTTTGCTGATGAGAGGGCAGCCACTTTCTTTGCTCCACACAGAGAAAGCATTTTCAGGTTTAGATTCATCAACACCAATAAGAATCATCAATGCAATGATTTTCTTCTATTTCTACATCACATATTTCCTTCTAAGAACATTTTATACATACCTGCCTTCATGGTTTGTCCACTTGTGAACCATATCAATTAAATTTTGGTACATAGACATGATACAATTTGAAAGAATACATGAATCTGGGATGATCCAGGTTCTTACTGTCAAATGCTGTGTGGTGAAGTTTTTTCTATTGACTAAGTGGATGAGAACACCAAATTTCCTCTATCTATAGAAATTTACTGTTCACTCACTTATTGAATTCTCAACTTTGAAAAATTTCATGTAGAAAATTGGTCTCTGACAACTCCTGCCCTGAGATAGTGCTTAGATGACCAATTTTGCCATCATCTTTAAATCTAGACAAGAGGTATTCTGTCTCTTTGCAGTCATCTTCTGATTCATCTAACCGCTGTGAAATTATTTCCACTGCCAATTTTTTTTTCCTCTTTGCCATGGTGGCCAGAAAGCAATGACTTCTGAAATTCTCAATTGTGTCTAATAAATGCTGAAAAAAGATTTCAAATGAGGTGTCTACAGTCGTCTGTGTTTTCTTAAAAGATGATAAATTCTTTGGGCAACATAATAAGAAAACTGAAGGATGAGACCACAGTTACATTTTATTTCACTATTGTCTCTTCCTTCTAGGTGATGCCATAATTTTCCATTTTCTTATTATTTTATTTTATTTTTTTAGTGACAAGGTCTTGCTCTGTCGTCCAGACTGGAGTACAGTGGCACAATCATAGCTCACCGTAATCTAAAATTCCTGGGTTCAAAGGATCCTCCCACCTCAATGTCCTGGGTTGCTAGGATTACGGCAATGTGCCACCATGCCTGGCTAACTTTTAAATTGTTCTGTAGAGATGGTGTCTTGCTATGTTGCTCAGGCTGGTGTCCAACTCCTGATCTCAGGTGATTTTCCTGACTCAATCTCCCAAAGTGTTGGGATTATAGGTGTGAGCCACTGTAACTGGCCTTTCTTGTTATTTTAAGCTCTGTTTTAATGTTATTGGGCATAAATCATGAATACTGATGAATCAAAACCTAAGATAATAAAATAGCAAAATGGTTCAAGATAAAGGAAATATTAAAATCACTAACATCTTATAATGTATCTTAGACTTAAAAAAGGGTCCATTGGACCTGTATGGTATTTGTGAGATAGAGCGAGTCTTTTTTTTCTGGAAGACCGCTTACAAAGAATGAAACCCATGAAGTGTCAATCCATATAAATGGAATTGCCCCAAAAAGAAACCCCAAAACTAAAATTGATTGCTGACAGTTAATCTGAATGCTGTTGTGGGAGAATACTCTCCATAGAGCTGCCCTGGTCTACACTTCCACCCACAGAACAGAGGGCTCCACGTCCCACACTTCACGTTTTCCAGGTTTTCTAATTTTGCCAGTGTATGCGGTGTAAAGTGGTATTTAACACAGTTGTTTTAACTGGATTTTTTCTTCTTACTAATGATTTTGGGCATTTGTTTACTTTCATTTGTTAACTTTTGGACTATTCTCTTTTATTAGTTGCCTGTTCAAAGCCTTAGCTTCAAGGAAGCTTTTAAGAAATACTGAGGCCCCAAAGAATCAGAATTTCTGGGGTAGGGCAGACATCAGTATATTTTTAAGGTTCTAAATGGGACTTTACTGTGCAGCCAAGGTTGGGCATCACTTCGTCATCTGGGCGACTACTCCTTCTCTGACTCCTCTCCTCATACTCTGCCCCACCCCCTGGCCCCCATTCTTGCTACGCAGCCTCGGGGGCTGTGTCTCTGACACCAGCATTCTCCTGCCACAGGCCCTTTGCACTGGCTGCTCCTTTTACCTGGGGGCTTCTCTCAGAGGCCCAGTTGGCTTGTTCCTTCCTTCAAGGCTCTGACTCCCCCTTCCTTAGTGTAACATAGCACTTCTCCTCCAACCACCTCAAGTGTCATGATCTGTTCTTGCTTTTATTTGTCCCCCTGCCACCAGAACGTAAACACAAAAGCAGAGAATTTGCTTGTTTTGTTCACTGTTGGCGCATTAGCCCTTAGAGAGAAGGTGGTCTATATTTACTAAATGGATGATTTTGAATGCAAAAGACAGGACTTGGAGTAGTCATAAATCATAACTAAATGCATTCTTCAAAACTTGAAAACAATATATAGATTGTGTAAAAATCACAGCAACAAATATCTCTCCATTTGCTGCAGGCCCATAGAACTGACACTGAAGACAGCAGGCAGATTTCTACTGAAGCAAGGAATTTCCCTTTATTTCCCTCTTTGAAATTTTCTGTACTCGCTCAGGAAATTCCCCAGACCATTTACTCCTCTAGACAAACACTCACTAAGATACAGGAATAGGGCTGATGGCAAAAGACGGGCAATTATTTTTTAAAGATCAGCAAGGTCAATGACAGATTCTGAGCTTTCATTATCTCCTCCTTCTCCTCCCCCTCATCTCCCACCTTCTTTTACTTCAATGGTTTGGCTCAGGAAACCCATCTCTCTAATTCCTTTCTTCTCATCCCTTCATTTGTTTCACTCCTATTTGACCCTTCCTGCAGGCAAGAGAAATGCCTATTCCAACAGCTATACCCCTTGGGCCTCTCTGGCCAAGTCTTGGACACGGAGCCAGGCAGCAACCTGGGACGCTGCCTCAGCTCTGCTCTCTGTGGGCTCTGACACCTTGCACACATTAATGCACCTGTCTGCACCTTGGTTCCCAAGTCTGCAAGAGGAGGAGATTGGAGATGTCTTGAAAATCCTTGTTTCTAAATACAATTTGGAAGATAAACACAATAAAGGTGACCACGTATTATTTGGTAATACAGAGTTCCTCAAGGGAAGGGATTATTTTGTTTTTAAATTAACTGTAGCAGATATTCATCATAGTTCACTACCGAAAGTGTCTGAATATTCAACTCTACACAATTCTGTTAGTTTGTTTCATAGAGCTTTACTTACCCACACAACCCACACCAGTGGGGTTCAGCTGAAAATCGGGTGGGCAGTTACACTCGTAGCGACCAGGCGTGTTGACACATAAGCCGTTTACACAGTTTATGGGATCTGCACACTCATCGATATCTAGAAGTGTTTAAAATGCCCACGTTACCATCTTTACTTTCTGTATGCCTGCCACTGTTCCAAAGAATTTGGCGGATTTTTTGCCAGTCAGTAAAGATCATTACGAAGAACTCAGCACAATTAAATAAAAATATTAAACCTTTTATATGCCTAAAACAGGTTCCATAGATTAAGCACATGATGTTTATGGCAATGTCATTTAATATTCTTAATAGATAGATGTAATTAAATGTTGCTATTCTGAGGAAAAAAATTGTCACTATTTGCTTAACTAAATTTATATCTTTATATATGTATATATGTACATATACATGAACATGCATATAGACAAAGAGATACTTTAGTAGTTTCATGTTACAATATTTAATATTAAGTTGTTTACATAGAATGGATCAATTCCATAGTTAAAAATAAATCTACTGGGATGTAATTTTATGTTTTAGAAAAATGCATAACCCAATGCACACATTAACTAAGCAGAAATTTGAGGAATTTTTATACTTAGCATAGAACATTCATTTCAACTAATTGGAACACATTTGAACCCTTAACTGGCCATACCTGTACAGTTCCCTCCTGTTCTGTCCAATTCATAACCATCATCGCAGATACAATGAAACATTCCAGGCAAATTATTACATGTTCCAAAGACACAAATATTTTGGAAGGAGCATTCATCAATATCTGAAGATTAAGAAAAAAGTTTACAAAGGCATTTAAAAATTTGATTTAATGCATAATATTAATGGGATTTTCTACGTTCTCAGATGTTTCTATGCAGTAAAAAATTTTTTCTTTGGTTAGGCAGGTATTGAAAATGACAAGCAAATAATGTCCATCTACGACACTGAGATGGACATTATCTCATCTCAGATAACCTGGGATGAGATATCAACATTATCTTTTATATATTGATATATTGTTTTCTTGGTAAAAGATATATTGTTTTCTTGATAAAATGTGTGTCTAGTATTTTAACTGTATATTATACTATACTTTAAAAAAAAGGATTGGCTTAAGGCATAAAAAATACAAAAATTAAATATAAGCATGTTACAGGAATGAAATTATAAAAAATTAAAGATAACAAAAGATTCTAATTAATTAGTACAAACAGCAGATGTTTTACAATTGGTAAATTCAAACAAAAACATATAAACATTTTAAAATATTACCTTTAAAATTATTTAACTTCTTAGTTTTCATTTCTCTTTTATTTTGTAATTTTATCTGTCATTATAAAATCAGTTATACACAGGGAGGGAAATGTTTTCCCTAATATCATGTAGTAAGATGGCCCATTGCCCCACATTTTAACACATTTCATTAAAATATCTCTATTGAATTGAATTAAGAAATTCAGTTTATGAATGTCTTCCATAAGGCTTTAACTCAAGGTCAATACACGTGTCCTGACTCACATTAAAATGAAGGCATATGTGTATATTTAACTGTGGAAATAATCTGTATTTCTACTCCTAAAAGGGGGATGCACTTTTTGTACATAAATTGCCTAATATTCTGAGAATGCAGACCAGGCATGTCATTTTAGGCTAGACTAGACAAGCCATCCTAAACTGCTGTCTTGAGACAGTTATATCTTAAGTTTAAAAGGGTTTTTGGTCATTCATGATAGTTAAAATGATTGGTTTCAGGTACCTTAGATTTAAGGTTCCAAACGTGTTCAACTGATGTGCAAAGGTGTCTTTTCTTGTGTCAAGGGGAATAAAGTTATTCTATTTATATAAATGAGCAAAGACTCATTAAACTAAATTATAATTGAATTGTGTTAATCTACACGTGAAAATGAAATTGTACTACCAGCCCTCTGAATATGCATTTTGTTTTAAAATTATCTTTATTAGAAATATCTTCCATTTAAATAATGTAACAGTTATATAAAATAAGGTATTTTAAAAGAATAGTGTCTTGGACTTTATAAAACTGATACACAATAAAAAATATAAACAATACGAAAAAAGTATTGATAGGAAAATAGAAAAGATAGCAGGCAATACAGTATATAAGAAACTAAAAACAAAATTTGCTCAAAAATGTTTCCACCCAGAAATAATCATTGATGAACATCACTGATTGACATCATTATCACTGATGAATGTTATTCCAGGTGTTTCTACATGCATATTTATAGATAGTGAAGCTGAAACAATTTCCATTAATCAGATCAACTTTTAATTATCTTAACAGTTTCTAAAATACTTTTTTAATGTCAAAAAAGAAGGAGAAACACTAAAATTTTACCATCTTTTGGCTTTAAGCTAAAGTCCAAATGTAATTTTTAGATAGTATTAATAGATTCTGTACAATGAATGATAAGAAAATCAGCACTCATAGATACTTCTAACTCCTTATTTTTGTTATCTATGTTATTTTCACTTTTCAAATTTTATGGCAGTTTACCATAATCTCTACAGTATTTAGTACTAATTCTTTACTTAAGGGGATCAATACGGTTTTGCTACAACTTCTCCAGTTATTTCTCAATTGGCTGTGTTTCATTGCCGATTAGTTTTTTTCCCCAAGAATAGAGGAATTTCTATGAAAATAAGATTTTTTCCTGAATTATTTTACTTGCAAGAATATCCCTATTGTCTTTATAATTAACCAACTAGTCATATGTTTCCTCAGAATTTTGTGGGCATTGATTTAATGTCTTTGGTATTGAATGTTTGTTTAGCTCATGACTTGTCTAATCAATCTGAAGTCTTAAATCCTCTATGGGTAAAGTTGACAAGTGTAATGAGGCTAAGTTTTTCTTTTATAATTTGGCCTTTTCCTGTACATTCAATCCTTTCTTCTTGCTCTGGAAAATGTTTGGTTCTTTGACACTTTCTTCTATTTGATTTTTTTGGCTTTTCACTCCAGAGACACTAGTTATACTAAAGTTTATGGTTTTTATCTTCTCTTTAACAGTGTTAATTTCTCTTCCCCCCTTTTTTGTTCTCTGTGATTCTCTCAAGCCCTTTCTCTATGCTAGTAATTACATTTTCAACCCGTATCTTTTCTGATTTGCTGTTTCTACTTAATAGTTCTCCAATTTTACTGTATTAGTCCCCATTTCTTAATTGTGTTGACTCTGCAATCTTCCTTTTATTAAATGCTCGATTGTTTTTATAATCTTCTCTTTGGACTTGTTCAATCGTATTTATATTAAGGTCACATATGGCACAAAGAACTTATGGGAAATTTGCTTTTGCTTCTGGGGTAGTTTTCTTCTACTCTGGGTTAGGTCTTCAGCTGGTTTTTTTGTACACTCTTTTCTTAGGTTTCCGTAGCATGCCTGCATAGTTGTTACTGTTTATTTTCTGCTTGTCCACACACTACTTGGTCTTCTCTTTCAAGAGCCTGTATTTACTTTCATACAGTTCAGATGAAATCTCTTGACATCTTTCCTTCTTTATCAGAGCTTTATTGGAAGACAGCTTGGGGTCTGGGTTTTGTTAAAACTGCTCTTCAGTAGCCCAGAGATTCACAAGGTGGAGCAAGAGGGAAACGAGGATGGGGAGAGCCCCACAGGAGCTCCATGTGCTCTTGGTGGATGGGCCTGGCCTTTGCTCTCTCTTCAGATGTTACACAAAATGGTCTGTATCAAGGTTCACTCATCTAATAGTGTCCTGTATCTTGTCCACGTGGCAGCTCCTCTGGGTTTTGTATTCCCCCATTTTGGTGGGGAATACTGGGAAATGGCCAACTCTAGTAATTATTTGGATTCTATAGAAATTCTGAGAATTTGTCGTGAGAAGTAGATTCAGAGTAAAAAATGTTGATCAGAGGAAAATATATTTATAATAAGATGGGAAGACATCAAGGAATTAAATTAGTAAAATCAGGAGAAACTGTCCAGGTGAGCCAGACCTTACAGGAAGAAAGAAGAGAAAAACAAGGAGAACAGGCAGAAGCATGGAATTACATTTCTGGGATCTCAAAAGTGGGTGTTGAGATGAATGGGGCAGAGGGTGTAACTGAGGATAAACTCCCTGTGTGCCACCCTGAGCTGCCCTGTCAAGAGGGATTTCTCTTTGTGGTAACGACACACGAGAAAACTAAATGTGAAGAAAGTACAGCAAACAGTAACTTGCTTAGCGCCACCTTAGGGGGAGAGTGTGGGGAGAAGTTCTGGAAGGGCCTATGCCATTCACAAAGCAATAAATTTATAAAGAAAAAATTCTGTCTAGGTATAAAGAACTCATGTTGGCAAAAGTGTCTGGCTCCTGCTGACTTGTTCGTTCTCCTACTAACTCCTGTCAAGCTGATGTAGATACTAAGTCATGCATAATAGCCACACTGACTCACATTTTCTACTAATTAACTTCAGTGCTTAGAAGAAACCATGGTTGAGAAAAAAAAATGTTCACTTTACAGTTGTCTTGTATAAAATGGATTAGATTCTGCCCAATCCAGTGGGTCCATGTAGAAGCATGAATGCTTTCAGTTTTTAATGTCATCTTTCCTAGGGTCTACTATTCATCCCTTGTTCAAATTGGTGGCTCTTTATGGAAAATTTAACCATCTTTTGGCACACTTTCTTCAGTGCCACCTCTGGTGGTGGAACAGAGTTAGGCTCTACTCTGAGCTACCCCAGATGGTATAATCTGTTTTTGTTTGGCTCAGGCTGATGAACTGTGTGTGTGTGTGCATGCGTGTGTGCGTGAGCGCTGGTACTTTCTGTTCATTTGTTTAGACACTAATGTCGGGGAAGTATCTGTTTCCATTTTATCATCTTTACCTAGCAGTTAGCTTGAGTTATTTTTTTAAGGTGCTCTGTGAATAACAAATTTTGTTGAAGCCTTTTGGCATATGAATTATTTTTAATCTCTTTTCTTTCTTCCTTCACATCTTCATGTATTCCCTATTCGTCACACAGTCACGGCCCACACTGTATGCAATGTGAATTTGAGTCTGTAATTTAAAAGTAAATCCAAATTCTTTTTCTTGGAAAGAGACCATCCTAGGCAAAGTCCCATTTCTAAGAAAGAGGGATAGTGTCATAACTTAGAAGAGGAGACATTACTATTAAGCAAATGTGAAGTCCCTGATGAATCGCTGAACAGGACTTCCAGTCCCAGACATACAGGTAGCAGACTCAAACACGAAGGCCAATGCCAATACCGAACTGTTTAGGTCTTGATAAACACAATAAATAGCAGTGATTGGGGTAGGTAATACATCATATTTTAAAATCTGAATAGTTTCCCACATGTCATTCATTTAGAGATAAAAAAAGAAAAAGGAAAAAAGAAATGGTTAAAAAAGGAAAGAAAGAATGAGCCAAACTTCCAATTATTGGCTCTTGGCCAGGAAAACTTCATAAGAGATGAAAGCCGCCTTCATCATTATTCATTCGGCAAAATAATCCATGCTTAAATGAATGACTTTTATATGTGTAGCATGTGCTATGTGTTCAGCTTCCAGGTGGAGCCTGTTCCAGACCTTTTTGTGGTTTCATTTACTGTAGTTGATCCAACTTGAAAATGAGTTGGAATCCTAGCGACCCACCTTGGCAGGACCTGCTGTCTGAGGCTGGAGTGAAGCCCATCTCACACTCACAGCGATATGCACCCGGGACATTGAGGCACTGTCCGTTCTCACAGAGATTTATGTTTTCTGCACACTCATCAACATCTGGGGAAGAAGTAAATTACATCTCTATTAAGTTCCAAATTTCATGACACATTGTCTCCTTGCTCTGTAACTAAATCAATTTTACTGACTTGACTTAGGTTAGGGCTCATCAGCATGAAACAACAGTACATCACATTCACTGAAATCAGGGTATACGACTGATAGAAAAGCTATTTAACCTGCACCCTAACATTCAGTTGTAATACAATTAAAAGGAGAAATGCAGATGTATTCCACATCTGTCTTGGTTTTTTTTAATGCCAATTTATGTACAGAATTATACCAACATCATTCAGACATGACCAAGAACATTGGAATTAATCTTAAAATGGTGTTGATGCATTTGAAAATGTTATAGTATTAGAATACACAACTTACTTTTTCACTAGTCCAGGTATTTTTTTTTTTTTTTTTTTTTTTTGAGACAGATTATCACTATTTTGCCCGGGCTGTAGAGTGCCGTGGCATCAGCTTAGCTCACAGCAACCTCAAACTCCTGGGCTGAAGCGATCCTTCTGCCTCAGCCTCCCAAGTAGCTGGGACTACAGGCATGCGCCACCATGCCCGGCTCATTTTTTCTATATATATCTTTAGTTGGCCAATTAATTTCTTTCTTTCTATTTGTAGTAGAGACGGGGTCTCATT